>UELU01138223.1:0-13713 GCA_900490025.1 Megastigmus dorsalis | reverse complement strand
AATTTTAATAGAGTTTAATAGAACTTCAATTATGATTTTCAATTTTATAATATATGTAATAGAGCCGCTTTTATATTAATTTTCGTACGCTTCACAATTTTTCGCAATTAAATTAACACTTAAAAAACTTTTCTTACACTGGGATTCGAACCGGCGATCTTTGGGATACGACGCATAAACCTTAACCACTACGCTACGGAACGCTAGCAGCAACTCAAAATTTTGATTTTGCTCATAAAGACAAATCTATTCGAGTTAATTCAGCGTGAAAAAGAAATTATTTCTTAAACATTATTTTAAACACATTACAATTGTATATGTGCTATTATTTTTTGGAGATAAAAGAAAGCATTCTTTTTGAATACTTCTTTTAAATATAAATTGTAAGAAAAAGAATGCTTTTTTAATACTTCTTTATTTACTATAGAAGCAATTTAAATGCAGAAATTATAATTAAAAGAAGTATTCAAAAAGAATGCTTTCTTTTTTCTCCAAAAAATAATACTACATATACAATTGTAATGTGTTTAAAGTAATGTTTAAGAAATAATCTCTTTGTCGCGCTGCATTAACTCGAATAGATTTGTCTTTATAAGTAAAATCAAAATTTTGAGTTGCAGCTAGCGTTCCGTAGCGTAGTGGTTATGGTATATGCGTCGTATCTCAAAGATCGCCGGTTCGAATCTCAGAGTAAGAAAAGTTTGTTTTAAGTGTTTAATTTAATTGCGAAAATTAATATAAAAGCGGCTCTATTATATATATTATCAAATTGAAAATCATAATTGAAGTTCTCTTAAACTCTATTAAAATTTGGTCCCCACAGTAAAGTAGAAGTAATAATCCCGGAAAGTCACTTTTCATCCGTCGTTACGTCGTGGGAACGTTGCAGCCACTCTTCAAATTATACGTTCTTCTGCCGTGTTACAACGTTGCAATTACGTTTAGTTAACGTCAATGAAACGTGTAATTCATCCACCAAATCTACTTTCGCATATTGAATAAAGTTGCAGCAACGTTGCTGTTACGTGTCCGATCCAACGTGCTGGATACGTAACGCAACCTTGCAGATACGTTCACATCACGTTTTTGAAACGTAAGACATGCGCCAACAAAGCGGACATTTTCACCATTCAACCAACGTTGCTGCAACATTACTACAACTTTAAAAGTTACGTTGCTTCGTTACAGTCACCGTTGCTGCAACGTTCCTGCAACGTTCCTGCAACGTTGCGTGCTATCTGGGAGATGGCGGATGAAATCTTGAGTTTTTCACTCATTTTAACAAAATTGACTTGAATTTTTTTTATATTTCCGCGCTCAGTGCAAGCGTACGCGCGACCGTGAGCGACGGGCGCCACTCGCTACCTCTTCGCGCTGCTCCATTCCACCTTTCGCCGCCGATACTGCCGCCCGCTATAGCCGCCCGCTGATTGGCTCATCTTCTTAACTTTTAACAATTAATAACTCGGAAACTACTTGTCGGATCGAAAAACGAGAAATATACGTTGTTCTTAAAATTTTGAGATCTATGGAATGGTATATGTCCTGTTATCCGAAATTAATCCATTCTGTATAGGATAAGGCCTTATCAGTTACTATTTTTTCCCTAAGCAGCACAAAGCCAATTACTGTGAGTTCTCATATTAATTAAAGTAGAAGAAAATTAGTAAGAAAACTAAGAACACGAATCGTGTACGATGGATGATATGATATACAATATTGTTTTCTTATTGATAACAATATTTAAAAAATATCTTAGAATACAGAGTTTTATTTACAGAGAAAAAAAATTATAAATGATCTTTACTATAATATCCTATGTATGTGTAGAATTCAGTGCACAATTTTTTTCGATTTTCATCTAAAAAACGGGGCCTAAAATTTAATCTTCCGCTTTATGAATTAATAATAATAATTAAAAATATTCATTCACATCAATAATTTGACAAGAAAAATTTCATGAAACGCATTATTCTTCGATCCGAATCCGTGATATTTCGTTTCGAATTAAATTAATTTATAAAATATTGATTAATTACGTGTACGAATTAGTTTTTGTTATTTTTTTCTCAATATTTCAGATAATATGAAAAAATTACATTGTTTTTTCCTCGAAATAATATTGAATTAAATTAATTAAGCCCAGTAAAGAATAAATTCATTTAGTATTTAATTCATCTTAGATTCCAAAGAACCGATATCCATTTATGTAGAAGGTCAAAAAGGTTTTGCTGTTACTATGCGCAATCTTAGATTTAAATGCTTTCATAATTCATATCTACTTATTGAATGTGTGTTTATATTTAGATAGTTGTATTATACTAAATAAAAAGTAGATTCCGCGAAGGGCTAGACGTTATTTTAAAATAACGAATTGACTATAATCTGGCAACAATGCAGTCGGCCGGTCGAAATTTTTTCGCAAAACTTGCAACAGTCGATTGGCGGCGCATGAAGAAAGATGACGCAGCGGCAGCCGACGCACGGCCGGCGAAGAGATACTAGGCGGGCCGCCCCACTCCGCCCGCCTGGCGCTAAGCCTTCTGCTATAGCTCGCTCCTGATTGGCCCGCTCGGTTAATTTTCAATCGATGATTACTCAATGAATATACAGGCCAACAAGGAAAAAATAACAGAAAGCAGACAATACGTTCCAGAATTTTTTTGACGCGCTGAATATGAATCTGGTCTCAGAATTGACCCATCACTCTAGGTTTCCGGAATATTCTAACCTCAAAGTGCTAAAAACCGAGTTTTCGGAGATATTTGAGGTTATGTTATCAGAGTAGCAAATATTTACGCTCATTCCTACTTAGGGCATAATTATCTATTACTCTTCCCCTTCAAAATTCATTTTCGTTTATCCCTATCCGATTTTTTCTTCTCGAGATATGTCAATTTCCATCTATAGTACTTGGATATATTACTACATCAGCATTATATTATGTCTTTTTCAACCGCTATTTTAAATATGAATCCGACGGTAAAAAAATTGAGACAAGTCATATTCAATGTAGAATTGTCTAAACTTTCTATTGATATAGTCAGAATTTTGAAAAAAATGCATACTAAAAAGTTATATTTGTTTATTTATATGACTTGTCTCAATTTTTTTACCGTCGGATTCATATTTAAAATAGCGGTTGAAAAAGACAAAAAAATCGTCCGTTGGGTTAATGATATAATGCTTATGTAGTAATATATCCAAGTACTATAGATGGAAATTGATATACCTCGAGAAGAAAAAATCGGATAGGGATAAACGAAAATGAATTTTGAAGGGGAAGAGTAATAGATATTGAATAGATTGATGCCCTGAGTAGGAATGAGCGTAAACTGTTGCTACTCTGATAACATAACCTCAAATATCTAGAAAAACCGAGCTTTTAGCTCTTTGAGGTTAGAATATCTAGGAAACCTAGGTTGATGGGTCAATTCTGAGACCAGATTTGGATTCAGCGCATCAAAAAACTTCTGGGACGTATTGTCTGCTTTCTGGGTTTTTCCTTTTTTGAAATTTTGTCGGCCTGTGATATTGATCGAATCGAAAAGTTGCAATAGGATGTTTTTCTTAGAATTTTCCGCTCTATCCAATGCCGTAGAGCCTGTCCTAATTCCTGTTAACACCCTGTATAAAGAACACGTTTTCTTATGGGGAAAATTTTGATTATATTTTTATTATATATATATAAATAGTCAAGTTCTGGTATTTTTGGGACGATTTTTAGTATGCATTGATACTTTCTGGGATAATACGTCTTTCTGGGAGATCCCAGAAAAAAATAGATGGTATCATAATATTTCTTTAGTAACATTTTCGTGTCTTAACCCATTAACGCCGAAGAACTCAGATTTTGACATAGATCTTTGAGCTCCAAACTTTATAATAAAAGCCGAGTAACTATTTATCGGAATAGCATATCCAACTATTTTTGGACATGCTCTTTCGATTTCCGAGGTCAAATTTGCATTTCGGAAGCCCTGAAAAAAAATATGGCAAATTCAAAGAAAAAAAATGCGAAATTTTTTTTTTTTAAGATTTTTTTTCGAGATGAAAGGTTATTGAGATTGAATTCCAAATCCGATCAATCATGATCATGATAGTTAAAGTTGACAAGAAATTTTTTTTATCATACCTCAAATCACCATAACCTCTAAAAAATGGCCGAAATGAATAGTTTTTTCTAGGAATGCTTGGTGGCAAAATTTTAAAGTAGCTCAGTGGACGCAAGAGCAAAAGAATTACATAGTCGTCGGTTCTGTTTGTTATCTGCGATCAGTAATAGAAATATTTTAAAAACATTAACTATTCCTGTATTATACATAATTATACATGCGTATGTGCATGATTCTGGCATTTTTAAAAGATTGTTCAAAACGGCTGGTTTTTTGCGAAAGTTGTGTCAATTATATAATAAACTAATACCCCTCAACCCTCGACCCCAATGATGTTCGCCTGCGGCGCCCGCTTCTATTTCTGGTCGATATTATGTATTAACTCATTAACGCCGAAGAACGCAGATATTGACATAGATCTTTGAGCTCCAAACTTTATAAGAAAAACCGAGTAAATATTTATCAGAAAAGCATATCCAACTATTTTTGGGCATGCTCTTTCGATTCCCGTGGTCAAATTTGCATTTCGGAAGCCCTGAAAAAAATATAGCGGAATCAAAGAAAAAAAATGCGAGAAAACGGATTTTTTTTTAAGATTTTTTTTTCGAAATAAAAGGTTAATGGGATTGAATTCCAAATGCGATCAATCGTGATCATGATAGTTAAAGTTGACAAGAAATTTTTTTATCATACCTCAAATCACCACAACCTCTAAAAAATGGCCGAAATGACATAAAATTTTGTGCAATCCGGACTTTTCGTGTATATCTTATAACAGATCGAATATTCATACGGCTTTCCCCATAAAAATATCATTTGACGTTACATTCAATATTAACGTATACACCTGGTCTATTTTTACATGTCTGGTTCAAAATGGCGGCCAATACGTAGGTCAATTTGGACAATTTATGACTTTTTTGGCAATTTTCGTTTTGAAGGGTGCAGAATATGTTCGTCACCGTTGATTCTGAAGATGGTGACAGCTATGAAAAATTCAAGATGGCGAATCCAATATGGCGGATATAAAGAAAAATCTTTGCGTTTTTCAAATGCAAAAAAAATTATATATTATCTATATAAAATTTCTAATTGAAAATACTATTATAGTAATTTTTACCCGAGGTGCTGTCTTATCGACAAATAATTTTAGGTTAACTCGGTATCTATTGAATGTTTGATTTTTATATGATATATAGTAATATCTTCGTGATGCATATTAGTAATTAGTATTGGAAAAATTTACATATAGTTCGATTTACATATATGTACATTGCTTTTTCCTATTATACTCTTAGCATTACCCATATACAACATCGTGAATGTGGTAGAAATATGCCTGTCTCCATCGGGGTGCTTTATTTTCGTGAGTCCCCTTGCCTCTCATTGAGAAACTAAATTTCCTAGTGTTTTGCCTTGAAACCCGCATCACAAAATATCAAATCACATTCCTTGCAAAAAATTCTTGTTCTTATGGGACAATTTGAACACTTTCTCAATGTACTTACATGAGATTTTTCATGTGGTTTTAGTCGTCTTGACTGACCTCTTTGGATCGAATATTTAGCAGTAGAAACTGTAAATTCTTTTATCCCATCTTTTCCTTTTTCACCCATCACGGCATTGTATATCACGAACGAGTTTGTTATAGATGCCTGTATGAGTCTAATAAGAACGACCCAAGTCCATTTTTTGAACGAATGCTTGGGAGTACGTTATTACAATGCCCGTCGTGAAGATCGACGCCTCCCATGAAATTGTTATAGAGATGAAAAGCTTGTGGGAAAGGCACTTTGAGTTTAGAATGTGCCTCTGAACTATATCTTTTTGAAGGTAATAATGGAGCTACACCTGCCGCAGTTGAAACTATTGAAACTGGCTTTGAATCTATTATGTTAATGTATCATACTTTACATACTTTATCTTTATCATACTTTACAACGTAAGTACCTCTTGGAGCTTTCTTATCAAGTTTATTCTTTTCTTTGATACCGTTTTCTCTAACAGCACCTGTACATTTGAAGCCTAGTTTCTGCAAATGTAGAACTAAATCTATATTCGTAAAATAGTTGTCAAAGTGAAGGTGAAATTCAGGGATTTTTTTAAAAGAAACCGATTTGAAAAATGGTTCCAATAAATTCAATACTACGCGGGAATCCAAAGAGCATTTTCCTAATTTATCTCCAATTTTTGAATTTTTCCCACAATATAAGTCTAAATTCAGTACGTAGCCGTCAGAAGTACATAAACCCCAAAATTTCAAACCAAATTGTATTGGTTTTCCTCGAATAAACTGTTTCAAAGTTGTTTTTGTGTATGATTTCGTCATCATTTCATCTACTGAAAGAGCAGTTCTCCAGAAACCATATTTCAGAATGTTACCTTGAAATAATTTTAGCAATGCGCGAACAAGCCATCCCTTATCATTAGGGTCCTGATCTTTAGATCTTGAATATCTTAAGTTTGACTTAATTTCTTCGAACTTATATCTATACATTGCAGAAGACACTACTTCACACGATAAAAATGGATCTGTTGACCAATAATCTCGTTGGGACTTCCTTTTATTGAATGAACTCAGGATAACAATACCCAAAAAAGTATCCAGGTCCTGCAACTTTAAATTATAATTATTATCACGACATGCGTCAATGATGTATTGTTTCATTTCGGCAGAAAAAAATGTTTCGAATAATTTTACAGACTCGCTCTCTTGTACAGTCTTTTTCTCAGATTTCTTCAACAAAACTTTGTCTTCAACCATATTTTCATTCACTTTTTCACCCTCATTCCAAATAAATACATGATCTTTCTCGAATTTGTCTTGATTTTCGGAGTAACTTTTTGAAGTTTTTTTACTAGAAAGGGTGGAAATATTCCATCAGAACCAGAATCATCAGGATTTGGTATCATGAAATTTTCATCAGAATCATCTTCTGATGAATATGCTTCATGTTTTACGTAAGATGAATTAGAAGATCTGGATCGTTTTCGTGACATCTCTTCGAAAAAGGATTAGTTCGATTGACAAGGAACTTACAGCGGAAACGGTTATAATAAAAGCGTAGACAATAATTCTTGTAATTCCAGTAATGATTTGGTAAGAAAAACGCGTTGCAAAATATAAAAAGTGGGAACTGATCTAGAGTCCAATGAACAAGCAATGGCAATACCGTTCAATTACTTGAAAAAAAGATTACTGGATCTGCATACTGCTCATCATGGAAAATGTAGCAGAAAAGTTATCAAAGGTACTTTTATTACAAATTTCATACAGATAACAATAAAATTCTATCTATTCAAAAAATAGATTCTGCATTCATGTACATTCAACCACATGGCCAACATGTACCCATAGAGTACCTAAATGCCTGACGAACTCCCACTTGATCCTGAGTTTTCACGAATCATTTTTTCAAAAGAAAAAATACCGAGCGTAAAAATACCAAAAATATTTCCAAAAATTTTACGAAGATAAAAAAAAATTTTGCATTTGAAAATCGCGAAAATTTTTCTTTATATCCGCCACATTGGATTCGCCATCTTGAATTTTTCAAAGCTGTCACCATCTTCAGAATCAACAGTGACGAATATATTCAGCACCCTTCAAAACGAAAATTGCGAAAAAAGTCATAATTTGTCCATATTGACCTCCGTATTGGCCGCCATTTTGAACCACACATGTGAAAATAGACGAGGTGTATACGTTAATATTGAATGTAACGTCAAATAATATTTTTATGGGGAAAACCGCATGAATATTCGATTTGTTATAAGATATACACGAAAACTCCGGATTGCACAAAATTTTATGTCATTTCGATTAATCGCATTTGGAATTTAATCCCATTTACCTTTCATCTCGAAAAAAAATCTTAAAAAAAAAATCCGTTTTTTCGCATTTTTTTTCTTTGATTCCGCCATATTTTTTTCAGGGCTTACGAGATGCGAATTTGACCCCGGAAATCGAAAGAGCATGCCCAAAAATAGTTGGATATGCTTTTCTGATAAATATTTACTCGGTTTTTCTTATAAAGTTTGGAGCTCAAAGATCTATGTCAAAATCTGCGTTCTTCGGCGTTAATGGGTTAATACATAATATCGACCGGAAATAGAAGCGGGCGCCGCAGGCAAACATCTTTGGGGTCGGGGGTTGTGGGGTTTTAGTTTATTATATAATTGACACAACTTTCGCAAAAATCCAGCCGTTTTGAACAATCTTTTAAGAATCCCAGAATTACGCACATACGCATATATAACTATATATAATACAGGAACAGCTAAGTTTTTAAAATATTTCTATTACTGATTGCAGATAACAAACAGAACCGATGACTATGTAATTCTTTTGATCTTGCGTCCACTGAGCTACTTTAAAATTTTGCCACCAAGCATTCTTAGAAAAAACTTTTGTTGTGTCTGGTGACTCTACATAACCTTAAATCCACAAGCCATTAACCACCAGTTATCACGCACTCCTCTAACCATTTCCAATGGTGTCTGGTACCTATAGAAAACCCTTTTATGTCCATCAGCCATGAGATACCAAATATCCAGCCGCGGAATGTTTGTGGTATCTGGTGCCTCATATCTCGTGTATTCCAATAGGCGGCAAGTAATCACACCATTCTACTAATATATTTGCGTCTTAGTACCATTATTCTCGTATCTTATTCCTTTGCGCCAAGGAACATTTTCTCGTATCCCATCGACAGCTGTCTCAAATGTAAGAGACCTAGTGGCTGGACATCTCAGTACCTATTCGTTTATCTAATGCTACCAATTAATAGATCTTTCATTAGCACGAGTCGAACTACTAGGTTTCTGACACTATGGCTGATTATAAAATTTGAAAGAGTAAACAAGTTCCAAAATGAACATTGATTTCAAATTCTTTTCTTTTGCAGAAATGATTGGCGAAGTGCTACAAAATCAAGCAGAGGAAACGAATAAGCTTAACGCTTTATTGCATAATGAAATGACTACCATAAGCAATGTAAAAGGAGTTGACAACATAGATGAAATGAGACAAAATTGGTAAATGATATATCAAAAAGTCTACTTTTTACAACAGTGAGCTTATCTATTATTTGTCATAACGTTGTATTTGTATAATTAGTGCGAGAATTTCGCATATAAGATTGCGAAATATGTCGATAGATCGATTTTCAAAGGAGGTAGCTGTACAATGTAATTTTGTAGGTACCAGAGGGAAACTTGGTTTCTCTAAACATAGAATATGCAAAACTCTACTGCTTAAGTTATAATGTATAAATATAAATTAACACATTTGCATAAGGTCGCCAATTGCACTATTCAATTATACTATTTCTAACTAAAATATTTAAAATTTTTGCAATTGTGGCTGTGAGCCCCAAAAGTGGATTTACTAAATGCAATGCCAAAGATACTGCTAAGCTTCAGCTTAAAGCAGTTAACAAAATAAAATATAAAAAGTCGAAACGAGTTGATTAAACCCGCTCAGAATCTGTGGCCCGGTTGAAAATTTCCATACGGTATCCATATAATCCGTATGGTAATCCACGTGGATTTTTAGGTGGAATTCCAAGTTCCAGATTTTTGGAATAAATTACAAAACTTCACAGTTGAAGTAGGTTTGGAGAGCATCTTTATGTGACTGTCATTCGCCTGCAAAAACTAATTACTCCTACAATATTTCTTTTCTATTTCTTAACAGTAACTGTCAGATCCGTATGATGGCAGTGCAAACGAGTTTATTTTTAACAGCTCGACACAATGTTCAATTGAAAAAACTTTATTTATTTTTTCATAAGGCCTATCTCGACTTGTATAAGGATTTTTGCTTTTACAGAAAGTGTAAAATGCAAAAGTAAGTTTATATTTTTAATCTAAATATGTCTTGCATTCAAAATTTTCGGATGAAAAAATATTGACTTAGACTAGGTCTAAATCTTTTTAGTACTATTAACTTTAGATTCGTGTTCATCGACTTCAAAAACATATGCGAGCTCGATATTCTGAAAGTTAAGCGATTTTTTGCGTTTCAAATCACTGCATAAATTTTTGCCCTTACGTCGCTAACATAAATTTGAACAAAACAAAAGTGCTTGTTATTTGTCCCCTTTTTAAACTGGAGTAAAGGAGTAAAAGTCTGAACAACAAGAGCTACGGTTACATAAAGTTTTATGGCACGATATGAAAATGAGAAATTTACCTGCAAAATTCATGCGAAGTGCTAGGCTGAACAGATACATGAGTGTGTAAAAGGCTTTGCAATTTGTCTCTTGGAGGCCGGAAAGAGAGCTGCTGTGTGTGCCTCAAGACTCTGTTTATTGAAGTATTTTTAGCAAAATTAATAGGCTGAGGTTCACTTGCTGAGCGTTGTGCCAAGGCAGGTGGTCTATCAGTAGTTGTCTTTGTTGTAGTCGTTGTATTTTTCTGATGTTTATTCTCATGACCCAAAAGAGCACCTGGTATAGTATCCAAGCTTGACGTTTCCTTGCATGAATTAAGAGTTTCCTGAAGTAGATTCAATATATGTCGGATGTCTCCAGTCAGCGAATGTTCCAGGGAATCAAGCTGACGCGATAACTCATTAATTCTTGTATTCATTGCATCCAGTGGTCTCCCAGGTCCGCTTTGAAAGTCACCTGCGCAAAAATAAAATAGTCGGAGACCGCCACAAAGTGGAGGACCCCATTGTTATTAAATATCCGTTAAAAAAATGTTTAAATTTTTGCATGATTATTTAGTTAATAATAGTACACAATCAAAGTTACATTTTTATTGGTCAATGTAAATCAGTACAAATCCATACAGATTTTATTTATTTTACATGAAAACTGCAAGATAAGGGCTATAGAACGTTAGAACCATCTCCCGGATGCTCAATCAAACCAGGATTCTTGTGGAAGGGGAATTATCGTGAATAAATGACTCGTTGTTGTAGATAATAATAAAAAAGAGCTTATTGAAGTGATGGTTTGGCACACATATTGATGTCTGAAACACAAGAAATTCACAAAGAGAGGTTAATTTCGGTGATTCTCAGTTGCCGTTTCTTTTACACGCTATTCTATGGACGCGCGACGTGATATACACATGTAGCAGTGACATAAAAGATAGCCGGGGACTCCTAGAGCCGAAAACGATCGAATCCCGTAATTGGTATACGGTATCCCAATTGTTAACACCACACGGATTGGCATTCTCTGGGTTCCAGAAATTGGTACCGAGAGGCGCCTCAGCACCGACACTCGCGAACTTAGTACCTGAATCATGGTGCAGTCAATACAGAAGATGCGGAGTATCCCGTAATTGGTACAGAAGAGCAACTCGTGCACCAATTACCGACACTTAGCCTTTCACCCTGGAGCGCCAGGGCAGTACATAGAGTGTTACCCCATGTTCTACCTACTGTGTATTCTATTTCCGAAACAATGGTGATGATGTTATATCCTGCATAAAAATGTAACATCATGCTTATAATCCTTATACCCAGCTAAAATGTCCCCGTTGTAAAATCATTCGATTAATAATACATTGAAAAGTTTTAGTGATTATTCAAACATTAATAATTTGGCCTTAATAATATTGTCAGTAAAAATTATACAAGCGGTAATTTATTTTGAAATAATCATTGAAGAATTAATATTGTCTTTTGACTAATTGTTTCTACTTGGTTATCAATGATTCCCAATGAATCAATGAATCAATGAAGCAATGAATCAATCAATCAATCAATGAATCAATGAATCAAGCAATCAACCAACCAACGAAACAACCAACCAATCAACCAATCAACCAATCTACCAATCAACCAATCAATCCATCAGTCAGTCAATAAATCAATGAATTTTGTATAATTAATTGGTTAATAATATTCTTCAAAGCCTTTTACGATAACTCTTCTCCATTAAGTGCTTAGCAACACGTATTTTTTAACGTATCTGTCTTATTGGGCTTGATAAAACTGAGGCAGGGAGACAGATATCTGTCTGTCGTATTCGCTGTTACTACTTCTTGCTGGGCCATTCAACCCACCTTGAGCAGACGGGAGAGAGACAGAGAGTAAGATTCATTTTAAGCGTTTATAATATGGTTTTAATGATACTAAGCGAGAGTGACCGCGCATTTAGCACCCTTCACGCCTACTTAATTCAGTGCATTTGTCGAATCTCCTCGCGAGGGCTCACACGCAGAAAATGACCAATACTTCTCCTTCCCACCAGTCTCTCAAGAACGCATTCTTCGAGCTATAAGCAGCTCATCGTCAAGGGCAACTGGCCCAGACGGCATCTCTGCTGAGATGCTCAAGCTAGTGGCTCCCTCTCTCGTGGCACCCATCACCTCTATTTTTAACAGTTCTCTCGCTACTTCCTCTTTTCCCACGCAGTGGCGGCGAGCATTCCTCACGCCTCTCGCGAAAAAGGCCACAATGGTCTCGATATCAGACACACGCCCCATAGCGATGCTATGCGAAATATTAAAAGCTCTCGAGCGTGTCGCCCATTCGCAGCACTCCCGCCACCTCGAGTCGTCTGGTCTCCTCGACCCGTGGCAGTGCGGCTTCTGCCAAGGCCTTAGCATACAAACAGCGCTCCTGGGGGTTCTTGACGACGTTAGGAGAGCAATAGACAAGCACATGATAACTGCGCTTGTTCTTTTCGATTTCTCCAAGGCGTTCGATATGGTCCCCCATGGTCTTCTCCTCCAAAACCTGAGGCGCATGATGTGCTCGGACGCGACCCTCGCGTGGTTTTATGCCTACTTGCATGACAGGCTCCAGGCGGTGGTAGACACGGGTGGCTCAACTTCTGAGTGGTTAAGGGTCATGGCGGACGCTCCGCAGGGTAGCGTTCTTGGCCCTCTTTTATTTATTGTTTTTATAAATGACCTTCCCTCAGTGTTGAGAGTGTCGGAACATATGATCTTTTCCGATGGCACCCAGATCTACTACTCTTTTCCTCCAGCCGAATTACGCGAGGGCATCGAGACGATCACTCGTGACGCAAATGCTGTGGCCGACTGGGCTGCCACAAATGGCCTTCCTCTGAACCTCGGGAAGACCAAGGTGATGCTTTTAGGCAGCGAGGCGACCATCTCCCGCATTGACCTTGCAAGCATCCCTAAAGTTCATATTCTCGGGGTTCCAATCCCATACGCTTCCCAAATAAAAAATCTTGGTGTCCTCATTACCCCCACTCTCAACTGGGCGCCCCACGTCAATCAAATCGTAGGCCGTGTCTATGGCACCCTACGCTCCCTTAGGCACTACCGCCATTCACTTACTTTCTCGCTGAAAAAGAGCCTGGTTGAGAGCTTGGTCTCCCCCACTTCGATTTCGCCTGTGCTGTCTACAATGATGTAGACAAAACTCGCGCCACCAAGATTGAGCGAGCTCTGAATGCGTGCGTGCGCTTTGTTTTTGGCAATATTCCTCATCGCGGACATGTCACGCTGCACCGCATTAGCCTGGGCTGGCTCTCTGCTGCCAAACGCTGTGAGCTCTTCATAGGCACACTGGCGTTCAACATCTTGGCACATCGCAACCCAGCCTACCTGGCCTCAAAGTTCCAGCGTATGAACATTGATGTGTACGCTCGCTCCTCAAACC
>UELU01138222.1:8629-33107 GCA_900490025.1 Megastigmus dorsalis | reverse complement strand
AAGTATACCCAGCCAAGATGTACTCTTCTACGAAGGTTATAGAATATAGAATATCCGAAATAGTAGGTATGCCTAGAAGTATGGACAAAGGTATGGTAGAAAGTATGCCTAGTAGTATGGACAAAGGTATGCCAGAAAGTATGCCTAAAAGTATGTCGAATAGGACAGATTAAAGTCGTGGAGTTGGTATCAATAGGAATTACCAGTAAAGCATCTTTTTGTGTACTTGTAGAGTTTTTCTTTGAGCCAGTGTGCATATGGTCACTGAACATTGTGTCCAGGTTATTTCCACCTTGGTGGGTAATCGGTTGTACTCTATATCTAGGTGTATATGATGATCGATCGTCTCCAGGTAATTTGCTTTGTATTGAGTAAGAATCAATTAAAATTATTATCAGCCTAGAATCGAATTGTGTACTTACAGACTTGATAGATTCTTAGCTCTTGATTTGTAATACAAATTAATTATACAATACGAAAGGTATGGTAGAAAGTATGCCTAGAAGTATGGAGAAAGGTATGGCAGAAAGTATGCCTAGAAGTATGGAGAAAGGTATGGCAAAAAGTATGCCTAGAAGTATGGACAAAGGTATGGCAGAAAGTATGCATAGAAGTACGGACAAAGGTATGGCAGAAAGTATGCCTAGAAGTATGGACAAAGGTATGCCAGAAAGTATACCTAGAAGTATGGAGAAAGGTATGGCAGAAAGCATGCCTAGAAATATGTCGAATAGGCCAGATATAACAATACACCTAATTTCATTCTATTTGTCATTAGACATGAGCAACATACTACATAAATAATTCTTCGAATATTTGAATTAATATTTTAATTAATTTATTAAAATGACTTGCTAGACTATTACCAATAATGTATTAAATACATAATTCAATTTATTCTATTAAATATCTTTCTTATTGTCAGTATTAAAATGTAACATATTATCTCTGTCACTATTAGTATTAACACTAACACTATTACACTTTTACTAAAACAATATTACATTTTAATTTTTATCTAAATACAATCAATTAATTATTTATTTATATCAATATTACTGTTCCTGGATTTACATAGAACTCTCAGAAATTGCTTTTTATGCAAAACAATAATATCTGTATCTCCGCGTTTTTTGAATGAGCCATAATTTTGAAGATATTCACAAAATTATATTGATTTTGTACATTAGCGTAAATCTATAATATTTATAGATTTTATATAATCAAAGAAAATAATTAACTAATAATTAGACATGCACGGTAAGTAAGTAAGCAAGCTCAAAAAATAATTCATCTAGTATATGCCTCTTTTGATAATAGGAAAAAATCTACGACAGTATTATTATTAAAATTAGTAAAACTTTTATCGTTTAGTTATAATATAAATTATAACTGAATTATTTTTTTTTTATGTTCTTGCGATTGAAAAGAATAACGCAACGCTGAAAATATTCATCTAACGCCATCTATCCCAATTGGCGATATCAACAAAATGACAAAACTCCGTATAGTCGGTATTCTCCGTAACCTTAAAAACATTTTTTTCCGAGATCATCGGAAACAGGAGTGAAGTTGCCGCACTCTGCTCGCCGCTCGGTAATGTGACGACGACGAACCCAACTAGAACGGTCATCTTAGACTCGTAATTTCGGCAACGACGATGAATAATGCATATTTCTAATATTTATTACGGAAGGATAAAAATGATATCGCTAACCAAAAACAACTATTTCGAATTATTTTTATCCCGTCTACAAGAATATGGCAGTAATATTCCATAAAAACATTTATTTCGGAAAATAAAATTTTTATCTTTTGAATCAAAAATTTTACATTAATTCTGGCTACACCATTGTATTCTTATCCAAACTCCAAGTCTAATGCGACTTGCCGCATCTATTTTCTTCAATTCAATTTTGAGTAAACTGAGTTCAAAAGTGCTGCGTTGGAAGTTTGTCACGTTGTATATATAATATATATATGTATATATATGTACAATGCTTCTGGGATTTTCTTAGTTTCAAGAATATAACATTTTTTTAATTGTATAATAAACTAAAACCCCATAAACGCCCGACCTCAGTGATGTTCGCCTGCGGCGCACCTTCTATTTCCGGTCGCTATTATGTATTAAAACACGAAAATTTTACTAAAGAAGTAAGCTTACTAAAAAAAGTCGTTTCAGAAAATAGCGTTACACTCCAAAGTTTTGTAGGATATCCCAGAACCTTACAGCAATTCCAGAAACTTCTGATGCATGCTTAAAACGGCCAAGAAACTTGCGTTTTACTTATATATATATATATATATATACCACGATAATACGAACTTTCAGGTACACGACAGCAGATGCGGCGGCGAATTTTTCTATAAATATATATATGTTTATAGAAAAAATTCGCCGCCGCATCTGCTGCCGTGTACAAGAAAGTTCGTATTATCGTGGTCATTAACGTTAATTAATGGTCCTATATAAATTCAGAGGAGGTTTACTTTACTTTATCGATATCTTACATTATTTTCGCGATTCCTGCCGTTATTTTTTTGATAGTCCACGTCATTTCAGCTAATCTTATATAAATTTACTTTATTATTGAATTATTTTATGTTATTTTATGTTTAGTTGATTAATTTACGTTGTTGTGATTACTGTTGTTATTTTCTTATAGCCTTATTAAGAGGTACAGGAGGTAGGTCCGCGAAGTATATATATATAGTTATTTATATATTTATATCCCGGGAACTGCTTATATATATATATATATATATATATATGTGTGGGCCATTCCTGGAATTTTCACAGATTCGCTGCGCAGAGGGGCCGAAATTCTTATCGCCGAGGTTTACTATGAAAGAACGTGCCGAAAAAGAACTCCTTACCGTTCAGATGCGGTCTCCTGAAATTTTTTTAACGTTTGAAAATAAACTTTTTTAAACATGTTTGGAAAAAAACATACAGAAAATCATCAAATCAACGGATTGTAACGTAATTTATGAGATTTTCTTTGCTTCGTCTACTAGTTTTAAGAAAAAACTTGTGCAATGCTAAAAATAGAAATTAGCAATGTTTTACAATTATGATTTGCATACGCGAATTTCACTAATTTAATGTAATTTAATGTAATTTTATGTAATTGTCAACCACTTTTTTTTGTCATACCACAACTTTTTTTGCATAATGAGTAATAACATTTTTTATCATCTTTTGAAAAGCTTTAGATTTCAATAGTTCCAAATTTAATTTTATTAAATTTTAGTCAAGGTAGAAACGCTTAAAGATCAATCATTATTGAAAAATGCTAAACTTCGAAGCCTTATAAAAAAATCTTTGTCTATAAATATTTTTTATAAGTCTAGCAAGTTAGTATAATTTACGTAGAAAAAGGTCTTAAAACTTTTCCGATGGTAGATTCACAGGTTATTTTTTAGTGAGCATATGTATAAGTTCATTTTTAACGATTTCCTACACCAAAATAGAGGTTAGAATTGTTTATGAACGTTGTGTACATCCTCATTGGGTATGAGGGATAGACAATAACTAAATAAATGCTGAAGAATAATCCTTCATAGATATCACTATCTATTTCAATAAGGCATCCTTTAAATGCGTTTTTCCGCTCGTGATTTTCTTTTGCGGCGGCTTAACCGACCGTTTTGAAATCATGTTTGTCTGGTTTTACGCAACTAATCAACTCTACTTCCGGGACTCGTATTTGTGCAGCTGATGCTATCACGTTTATACACTCTGTTTATATTTACCCTTCTCTATTGTCGACTATGAAGTTTCGAAATAATATCCCCTGGCCTATGTTTTGTAGAAGAACCCAGCCGACTTTGACGTTGTATCTGTTTCTCCCCGGCGTCTATGTGACCATTTAGGAGACTGATTGTGTTTTATCCCATGAGTCCTTCCACTTCAATGAGGAACTTATCAGGGACTATATTCACGGTGCAAGTGATGCTGAACAGCCGTGCCTCGCGTGAGAGTTTCCTTGAGTGTAATACCCTTAATATCTATGCGCGTTTGAGTGTCTACTAAGACGTTTCTTTTCAGCTAGCTTACTTTCATTATTGAGATATCTGCGCCTGTATTGGCGAGGAATCTAGTTTTGCCATTTTTCAAACTCAAGCTTTCTAAAACTGCTATACACGGTTTGAGTCCGATGCTTGCATATTTGATGTTCGCTCTTATACAGGGTGGGCTATTTTAATCTATTCGTCCAAATATCTTCGAAGGTAAGCCCTATACAAAAAATTGTTTGGACATAAGTTGTTTAGGACAAGGGCTGACATCTTTCTGCATTATTGGTTTTGACCTTGAGGTCAATTTTCAAGATCATTTGAACGTCAAACTGATTTTTTAAAAACGAAAAACCTTACTTTCGTCTCGAATCTTATTTTTAGCGTTACCCAGAAACAAAGACTTGGACATAGTAGGTTCTCTCTCCTTCGAGGTGCTTGTTCACCTTGCCTCTCACTATTATAACTATTATTAAAGCAAAAAAATACTAAACAGTAACAATAACAATAACAACTCTAACAATATTAAAGCATATGTTCAAACTTGCTTCCATTTGCCGATAAAGACAGCTCTGGACGATTTTTCAATGTTTGACCTTGATTTGACCTTCTGATGGTCACGCAAAGAAATTAAAAACTATCATTTCTAACGTAAAATTAACCGCTATTCTTGAAACCGGACTCATAAATGCAGGCTCCCATTGAAAAAAATCAGTTTGATCTTCAAATGACATTGAAAATTGCCCTCAAGGTCAAAACCAATAATGCAGAAATATGTCCCCCATTACCCTGAACAACTTTTGTCCAAACAGTTTCTTTGATAGATCTTACCTTTGGAGATATTTTGGTGGACAGATTAAAATGGCTCATCCTGTTTATGTTGAATTCTATAAAAAATCATCTTTTAAGAGCGAAAAAATTTTATTTTGGTTTTCGATGTACCACTTATGCTAGCCATACGGATGTCTTTTAGGGACCTCATATAAGTATTTTGTGCCCGTGGACACCAAAGTTGGGAAGATTTATTTTTGCAAAGGGATAAAATTGATTTTTTTTTCATGTATTTTTTGCAAATCATGGTATGTATCATTTTTTGTGAGGCAAAGTATCACTCCGAAAAATCATAATATAATTTTGGGTAATTGGAAACCAAAAAGGTACTTCGTAAGAATTTTTTCAAATTTTTTCGAATACAGCATTTCCGTAAAAAGTAAGTGGTACTTCAAAAAAAAAATTTTTTTTATCTGTTCAAAGCCGATTTTTTATAAATTTAGACATATGTGGGCTGCTCTTGTGGTTTTATTGGCGGCCTTGGGTGTTAAGCGTCTGAGGACTGCATTGAGCGCTCTGGTACTTTAAATAACCCTTTATATCTTGAAAGATTTGAGTGTTTTGTTGCCTGATCCTTTGCTCATCATCGCTATCTCGATCTCTATCGCAATTGGCGTAATTTTGTCCTCGTCCTCGGTTACAAAATTGGCGATCCCTTCCGTCTCCCTATCAAAATCCGTTATTGGAGAGTCCCCTTCTATAATTATTGCTGTTGCAATAACGATTGGGCTCGATCTACTCGGATTTGGCCGGGCTTGATGTCTTTTTCTAGTCGGCGACATTCCATTGTGTTACAACCCCTGAATTCGCTACAGTTGCATCTTTTCGGTTCATTTTTGCGAAAACCATTTTCCTCGGTATGGCTGAGTAAATTGCAGATTCTACATGCGTCCATCTTTGTTGCTATCCCAATGTGTGCGATCGGCCAACTGTTCCTGGGTTGTGGGTCGTTGTATTGCATTATTTTATCGTTATTTTAGGCTGTGCTGTACTCTGCTCTGTAGTTTCGAAATTGGGCAACGCCTGTTGGTTGATTACCCGGTATATATGCGAGTAGTCTGCTTGCACTCGAGATCTGTTGCGTGAGCGTGCGCCTCGTACAAATTTTTCGGTCTTCATGTTACTTGATGGTCAAGAGCCGATGTGAGGCCGAATAGGATGTATTATTTAGCGCCTCTTTCTGCGTTGCGGTTAAGTATCGGCCTTTCTCACTTCTGAACGAGTATGTCTAATTGTAAGTGAATAACGCTCCACCTAAATTTTTGAGTATTTAGAATGTTCGGATTTATTTATTAATGATGAAATTGATGAATTTAGGGATTTTCGTACTTACTGCTTGGGTCAGTGTTGAACTCTGTTTCGGATTGTTGTTGTACATTGGTGGACGTAGATTATTCGAACTAAATCACTTCTTAAATACTAATTAACAATTTTTGATTGATATTAATGTGTAGACGGATTGTAACAGTAGTTATAATTTATACTGCATTTATTTTAATTAATTCTGATAATTATTTGGTAATCTGCGGAGCAAGGAGCATTGCGGCAGATAGATCCTGAGGAGCACGAAGCTTCGTCGCAAGACCGAGTCAAAGACTGACTTATTGTCCTCTTTTAATCGTTTTTAAAGGGTCAAAAGTGTGTCGTGATTTGAGGTTTTGCGTATGTTGGGGAATGCGTCGTCTGCATTTTACAATCGAGCGTCTTTCAACTGAGGATTGACCGATATTAAAAGGTGCGTCGTAGGACGTAACACTCCCACACGGTGCTAATCAGCGACGGAGGTCTACGGTGTATTTGTAAACAAAGCACATGTAATATTTTACAGAGGTGCTCGTGTTAATCGGCCGAGACATGGCCGGACTACGAGCCCATCGCTCTACAGACTAAGCCACCGTAGGCCTCGACTATATAGTTTAAGTCATTATGCGGGATCATTTATTTGCTGCCTAAAATTTGTTTTATAATAGCGTTACATGAGTTTCTGTGACTGAAAAATACTTTTCAATGTGATATTTCTAACCTCTATTTCGAACCATGAAATCGTTAAAAATGGCCTTTTTAATGTACTCACAAAAAATTAGCATGACTTACTAACAATTTCTTTATGCTTACAGATTTTTATTACGTGGCTGTAAAGTTTGGCATTAATCAATAATGGTGTTACGGCATGCTTAATGTATTATATATAATTCCACATCCAGAGAATTCTCACGGTTAGCTGTTTGTCAAAGCTTGCATTTTTGCGCCGCTCAACATCCAGCGCAAGCGCGGCGACCGAGAGATAGCGCAGTAACACCTTCACGAAAATGCAAGTCTGCATCTTCTCAGCCGTCTAGCCTCCGCAAACTAACAACGCGACTGCAAGAGCGACGCCTAAGAATTCTCTCGATTTGAGGACTTCCACTCCGAGAAGAGCACATGCATTCTATCTACGACCACTCTACCGCTCACACGCGACTTTTATCTACAACACAATAAACTTATTTATACTCAATTTAAATTAGAATCTTTATTTCAACACCCTACCCATCTTGGACGTAATAATTGGTGACAAGCGGTGGGATCCGTCCGATAAGTCGTCATTTCAACAAAAAAGGGTAAAAGCAAAAAAATACATTATTTAAATCAGCAAAAGTGATCAGTGAAAGTAGTGTATAAGTATTAAAAGCTAAACGTTCATCATTTCCGCGTGTTTAAATCTACAATAAACTATTAAGCCGTAAAAAATCAGGCGAGAGAAAATAATAAATATCAAACTGCGAAATAAATAAACAAAAAATTTTTACTAAATAAATAAATAAAGTGATAAGAATTTTTATATCGGTTTTACGGTCTCAAAAATTAAACTAACTATATAATTATTAACTTGTATAATTAAAATCTTAATCATTAAAAGGAACCTTTCACAAATTTGAATTATGGGATACGAGACTAACTCTGATCTTAGCCCCGAAGAGTTGAAAAAACTCTTATTGCCCGTTAGAGAGCGTGAAGATAAAGTGATTGAAGCTGAACAAAAACTAAGTGAACGCGAACAGGAAATTATGGAAGAAACAAAAGAAATAGTCGCGAACGCTAAACAAACCATCGAACAGGAAAGAGAAAAATCCCGCGCTTTACTGGAAAGAAGTCAGGAAAATAAAAAAGTTTATGAAAGACTTCAAATCGAAAATTCAGCGCTCTCTGCTCGCGTAAACGCCGCGACAAGCACTCCGGTTGCATCAACCCCAAATGAGCCGAATTTTCCGAACGTGCCCTTTCATAACGACACGCTTGCGCAACTTCAGGAAATCAAGTATACATTAAAATAACTTAAATTGACGTGCAACCAACCGTCCGTCACTATCGGGCCACATTCTCTCCGGTCCGATGCTTTTAATCATACTCCTAATAATATCTACGTTAAAGAAGCCCTGGATAGTATCCCAAATTTTAACGAATCGAATGTAACACAATTTATGAGATCATTAAAGCGCGCTCACGGTGTTTTACCCCGACTGTTGCAAAATGATTTTTTAAAACTTATAAAAAACAAATTTTCAGAACGAAGCTATGTAGCATGTAAAAATCGTGAATTTAATTCATTAGAAGCGTTAATAAACCGACTTAAACAAGTTTTCTCGCCAACCGAAACCTTAAATAAATTACGTGGTAAACTTGACGCTCTTTGTAAAAAAACCGAACGACCCTATATTGGATTACATAGCGGAAACGTCTAACATCTGCGACGCGATTCTAGATAGGAAAAGACTCGACGGCAATCTTGAACTATTTGAAGAAGAGATCCGGGAAGTCGAAAATGAAGTAGCTGAAGGGTTTTTGAATGGTCTTCCACCATATTTTCGCACGCGTCTAAGTAACACCGACGGAAAAACCTTGTCGCAGATTTTCGACTTATCTATTCAAGCCGATAAACGCATCGAGCGCGATAAAATAAAATATTCTCAATCAAAAATTATTAACAATTATAACGATAATTATACAAAACCCCGTGACGGTAGAAACTTACAGGATAATAATAATCGCTGAAATTCTAAAACTGTTGATAGTAAACGCGATCCACAAGAATACAATGGCATCTCTTACGATCCTACGCGTAATTGCGCTTATTGTAAACAACAAGGCCATTCAATTCGCGAATGTAAACGATCACGCTACTTCCAAAATCCGAAAGATCAAAAATTTAATTTTCAAAAGAATAGAAAATTTGAGAATCAAAATGAATCGGGACACGCGAGGCTCGCGCGGACATCGGGCGCCCCCGCGTCGAGCGTACAGCCAAGTCCGCTGAATACAATCGAAAATCCTCAGCCAGGTCCGTCTACAATTTAAAGCTATCTACTTCTAGCCGCATTCCTGTCATAATGTTAAATTCTTTTGATTTTCGAAAATCACCTATAGACGCTATGATAGACTCAGGCGCGCAGCCTAATGTCATAAAAATCTCGGCCCTACGACCCGATATTTTGTGTTATGAAGAAAATGCACCTACACTTAGAGGGGTATCCGGTCATGACGTCTATACGTACGGACGCGTTTACGTTGATCTTTTCGGAAAACCTACCGAATTTGTAGTAGTAATAGATCTCTTAGCAACTTATCAATCTTCATGTGATAATAATTCTGATCCACCCTTTAACAAACACTCTGTCACAACCAAAAATGAGAAAAAGCAGGAATCTCTCGCTGATACTCTTGATATCGACACCCCAAATAAAGAAGCAAAATCTGGTAATCGTCTCGATAAACAAGACTCTCTGTCTGATCTCTTGCAATATCTGATATCTCTTAGAAGACCCTTGTCATATTTACCTCGTCGCCCTCGTTCAAGATCTCTTACATCGGAAGACACCTTGGTTAGCCATCCAACTATCTCAGAATCTCGCTTTAGCTCTTCTAATCTCCCCTTCGTCGCTAATCAAACTTCGCTCTCTCTCTCGATACCCTTCTTGAACCTCTTGCGAATAAACTTGATCTCTTCACTTGCACATCTAATTGTAGCGATCTTAATCTTGCCTTTGATTCAGATTTCGCCTACCCCGATGCCGATGCTTCTCTCTCTGAAATGAACGCCCTTATCAATGAAATCAGCGAAACTGAAAACAACCTTACTCTCAATTATGAATACTGCTCTCTCGAGGATCTTTACATTCATCACTTCCAAGAAAGCTTATCATTGGATAATAATTCCGAACTTTGTGAACTCGGACAAATTAGTAATACGCCTCAAGGTCCTAGTGAGTCCAATATGTCAATGGTATCTTACAATCTATATACAATCTCAAAGATTCTCGAATTTCTCTCCATAAAAATAAAAAAAATGTAAAATTTACCTACTCGATCGAACGGCGTAAAGATATCCTCTTGGATATTATGGCTACAGATCATATGGATCCTGATACACTTTATAGATTTAACTTAATTCTCGATAAAACTGCTGACGTATTTTTACTACCTAACGAACCATTACCTTACCAATAACTTAGTTGAACATAAAATCGAACTTTACGATAACGTACCTTTTAACATCAAACAATATCCCATTCCGGAAAAATTGCAAAGCGTAGTTAAGGAACAAATTCTTAAGATGCTAGACGAAGGTATTATTGAAGTAAAAAAGGACGACTCCCTCGGTAATAAGCAATGGCGTCTAGTATTTGATTTTCGAGTTCTTAATTCAAAAACTATACCATTTATTAATCCGATTCCTAATATTATGCATATTCTTGAACAATTTGGTGGTCAAAATATCTACTCGGTTTTAGATATGTCTTCCGGTTTTCATACCATACCTCTTCGTAAAGAAGATAGAGCAAAGACTGCTTTATCGGCACCATTTGGTCACTTTCAATTTAAGCGTATGACATTTGGCCTACGAAACGCCCCTTCTTCCTTGATGGAATTAATTAATAAGGTAGCTAAACAAATTAAAGGAGATTTTGCTTTCTTTGATGACTTCATTTTATCGGCTAAAATTCTCGATGATCACGATATCGAATTTCTAGATCTTGGAAAAAGAATGAGGGATGCACTAATGAGATTTAAGCCTTATAAGTCTCAGCTGTACAAAAGGCAAGTAAAGTTTTTGGGACACATAATAGCTCCAGACGGTATCAAACCCAACCCTACTGTGACCAGTTCACCTCACCTAAAACATACAAATATTAAGTTAACATAGTAAATTAATTTTATTTAACAATTAAGTATTAACAATATAGAATAACAACATCTTACATTTTCTTTCCATGAATAATTGTTGAAAGAACCTAAAACAATATTTTATTAATTACATTAGAATCATCAAAAATTAATTAGATTAATTAGGAGTATTAATAACAAACCATTTAGGTTAATAATAAACATTTTACATTTTAGTAAATTACCATATTTGAATGATCTCGCCATTTCTCATGTCATTTACCAGTCACGTAACAGGACGATGCACAGACGAAATTCATAATTTCGCGCCAAGCGCAGAATCCATGCGCATCCATAACAGCACAAGTCTGGAAACATGATGACTTCGAACGATGACTAGCAAAATAAGATCACAGCATCCCAAATGAACCAGGACCTAGAAGAGAAAAAGACACGAATTAAAAATCATAAAAGATAATCATAACATGAAAGAATCAGACGAAAAAAACACAAATATACACACAAAAAAATACAAAGTTACACAACACGGTAGCAAAGGCTGCCAACCAAGACAAAACTATACGACACACATACATAAAATCCATGACAGGAAAGAACACTAAAAAAGACTACGACACCAGACAAAACATACAACTACATAACCTATAAAACCGGCACCAAATATTAAAGCAAATTTAATCTTTTAAAGATTGTCACTCACCTCCATATTAAAAAATAGATGCATGAAATACTCACACACACCAGCAAACACTCAAATTAGCGGGAAAATCCTGTCGAAGCTTCCTTTTTCCGCGGTAAATCACGGGTATAAAAGGACCTCCAATCATCGAAGAAAGCACTTCTGTTTCACCCGCCTCACAAGCAGGTAAGCAGGAAGGAAAGGTATCCTCAGTGGAGAACTCTTTCCAAGTCGGATCCGAAAGGAGACGGCGCTGAGAAAGAAGCCAGGCATATCCTTAGTGGAGAACGCTGCCCCTTCTCCGAGAAGAAAAACAGGCTTATCCACAGTGGAGAACGCTGCCACTTCTCGAATCCTCTCGCGACACCTCTCCTATCTAATTCCACTTAGCTGGATCAATAATCACTGTTGTTCGCGTATTTAATTTGATATTGCACCGGTTAATAAAAGAAAAACGTGAAACCACTAGTTGCTGCACTTAGCACATCTACACCTTGAACAGCTGACAGCTGATATACATACAAAACTACACAAAGTTTTAGGTTAACGCCACCTCGCGTCGTGAACAGAACCTCTAGTAAAGTTACCGATATAGGATAACACAACGTTTACCATCTCGCCAAACGCGAAATATCAAAGAAAATTAACTGCTCGATTAAACGAACACAAAATTCTGTAACACAGTACACACACATTTAGGTTCAACACTTACAATAAATACATTATTATATAATAATAATTGAACAAGTGAACTGAATAAATCTAATTAATAATAATAAAGATTGTTAATATCATTGAGTTTTTCCCATCCAAGGCGAGAGAAGCCATCCCAATTTCACCGTTCTTTATTTATTTAAGATTATTTAATAGAAATATTTATAAACAAAATACTTAAAGATTAAAGAATCTTACACTGCTAAAGTTCACGCCATCGTTAACTTCCCAAAACCAGACTCTCCTAAACGGATTAAAGAATTTCTAGGTATCTGCGGTTACTATAGACGCCATATTCCATATTTTTCAAAGTTATCGAAACCCTTAACAACGCTTCTAAAAAGGGATGTTAACTTGACCTGGGATAACTATCAAAATTCCGCCTTTGAAGAACTTAAATCTATCATTTCTACGGAACCTATTTTACAACACCCTGATTTCACACAACCCTTCTTAGTGACATCTGATGCCTTTCATATGCTTTTGGTGGAGTCCTTTTCCAACGATTTACAGGCGCCGATCTGCCCATCTCATTCACCAGCCGACTTCTGACTACCCCCGAAATCAACTATAGTAAAATAGAGAAAGAGCTCTTGGTAATGATTTTCTGGACCGATCAATTTAAGTACTGTATTTACGTTCGACATTTTACATTCGTCACCGACCATCAACCGCTTGTTTGGTTAGAAAGCGTAAAAGACTCGACCTCCCGCTTAAAAAGATGGCATTTTAAGCTGAAGGAGGTCTACGATTTTACAATTGAATACAAACCCGGAAAAGGTAATTATGTAGCTGACGATCTTTCGCGCAATCCACCATTAAATGATCCTGATCCTGAAACCGTACTCGTCGTTCGAAAACACCCAGAAGAAACGAGTTCAGATGAATCTCACTCTTCTTTAACAACTAAAAGACCTAGATCGGACAACATTTCATTTCGTAAAGATGAATTTCTTGCTGTTAGTAACGAATCCGACAGCTTCTTTTTGTGTCAAACAAATCAAGACGTATACGAAAATGACGATCGAGTACGTATACGGTGGCTGACAGAATCGATCACTGACTCTAATACATACAGTTACGACTACTATTATCTACTGTACACATCCATTTTGACAAACATTATACTAACTCAACTAACAGCTAAACCATTTCTTCTATAATTCAAACTTAGAAAAAGAATGAATTGAAAGAATTCTTAGTGAATCTCTCGAATTCACAAAAAGAAATTTAGTATCTAGTCGAACTCGACAAAATATAAATTATGACGAATCTAGCTCTTCCTCAAAATCACGATCTCCTACTCCAACTCTTCTAGATTCCGTTTTCATGGACCTCGATCCTTCCGTACTCTCTAGACCCGACCAGACTCAACATACTCAGATTGATCATAAAAGTAAGTCTCAATCAGCAGATCCAGATCCAGATCAGATGATGATCCAGATAATGATGAACCGATGGACAAAACCGATTTGTCTATTTCAAACTACGATTGAAGCATAGGTTTTAATAAACGACCCAGACCATTTCGCAATATTGTCGGAACTCGTGACTCGTTTGATATGCAGCGAGATAACCGCGCGTATTTTGTTACTGGGAACAACGACCCTCTCTGTACTGGGGCTATCGCACTATTTCAACAAGACTTACTTCCTGTATTACAAAATTTAAGTGTTGACTCTGCGCAACTTTCAATGAACAACAGAAAATATGTTTTTGCCTTACCTATTAAAGATAGCTTGCACCTTGCCACAAACTATAGTTCTTTAATAAATTGTTTAACATCATTACTTGACCTCTGTAATGAATTTAACGTTAAAACCATATGCTTTTCAAAAACAAAAAACTTTGATGATATTTCTTGGGAACTTTTTATAGAAGCTTTAAAAAGTGTATTTTCTGATGCTCAAACAATCATAAAACTTTGTAACAATCAAGTTGTTATTCCTGATCCTGAAGTTAGAAAAACAATTATAAAGGATATACACGAATCAGTCGTTAACGGTCACAAAGGTTGCAATCAAACTTACAAAAGGCTTCGACAAAATTATTATTAGCCAAATATGAAAAGAGATATTCAAGAAATCATAGGAAATTGTAAGTTATGCCAAACTAATAAACTTGTTCGTCTTAAAATAAAACCACTCATGATTATAACTGATACACCTGGTCAAAGTTTCGACAAGGTTGCAATGGATCTGGTTGGCCCCCTACCAACAACAAAACTAGGAGATAAATATATTTTAACCATTCAATGTCTTTTGACTAAATTTTGTGTTTATGTGCCCCTTTCTAATACAACTTCAATCGATATAGCCGATATAGTATTAAAACGACTGATTTGCGTTCACAGTTGTCCAAAAATTATTCTCACCGACCAAGGAGCAAATTTCGTCTCAGCCCTTATAAAAAATGTTGCTAAAATTTGCAAAATTAAAATAGTAAATTCCACAGCTTTTCGGCCACAGTCCAACGGTTCCATTGAGCAGCTGCACCACTCTCTGAAAGAGTATTTAAAAGGTTATATTTCCAAAACACGAGAATGGGATACATGGTGTGAATGCGCTTCCTTTTCTTATAATACTAGCGTCCACGAAGGTACAAAATTCACTCGCTTTGAGTGTGTATACCGGCGGATAGCTAGAGTGCCATCAGCGAACGCACCTATTGATTTAGATCTCGATGAAACGCATTTTTTTATGTTTCCACCCTTAAACCTAAAATATCAGAAATTCAGGCTCTCGCACGAAAGAATTTAATAGACGCAAAAATAAAATCAAAATTTTATTACGATAAGGGATGCAACTCTTGTACCTTTGAAGTAGGTGATTCAGTAATGTTACTTTTGGAACCAAGAAAATCTAAATTTTCTCCCCATTATACAGGACCTCATACTGTTCTAGAAATTTTAGATAAGGGAAGGAACATAAATATTAGTTATAATAACACAACTCGTATCGTACATCCTAATAAACTCCGACTTACAAGGATTCGCGAAGAATTAAGTAATGCTGAAAATCTGTAAACCTATCATCATTTTATATATGTGTTGTTCAAAACTCTTACAGGCAAACGTTAAAATCAATCGAAATTATTGCCTACCAATTAATGTCAACAGAAACAATAATATGACGTCAATCCAATCAACAACTTGTATACTTATACTTTTGGCTATATGGTACAACACTTGTACCAAACCGTATGCCTTAACTGGTTATCTCTGTGGGACGGGCTACCCCTAATATAACAACCGTTTCAACATCAAAGATTGGCTCTTGTAACATAAATTGGAATCAGCCCGAAACCAAAGAAGTATAGATTCAACTGCTCCAAAAGGTCCAATATCAACCCTTAAACATCATCGGCTGCAGGATAGAGGTCATCAGAGAAATTAGATATTGCGGCATACATTCGCAAATATCAGACACACCAAACGGCGACGATACCTTTATGGTTAGTGTAAATCGAGAATCGTGTCGAGAAGCGGTTGAATATGGTTATTATAAACACGATAATATTATAATTCGTGGTCTAATAGTAAATATTACAAATTATTGTACAGTCATTTTCGCGGGATCTTTAACAGTAGACGACACGTGTTCTGGTACGAGCTTTGTATAAAAAAATATTGCTTTTTCGAACGTTTTTGTAAGAGATAGTTTAGAAATTACATTATATAATAGTGTAGCTGTAGACCAGGGAGACCAAGTAATTTTACAATCGAATGCCGTTTGTAATTACAAGAAGGGTTGGTGCGTAGATAATTCTCAAACATATTTCTTTTGGACCCTCAACCCAACATCCTCTTGTAAATTCGAATTATATAGAATTCTGTATGAAGGCTTAAGTACTCGAGTAAAAGACCCTTCCAATGATAGTCCAACCATTTATTTTGCCAATATCACCAAAAAAATTCAACTCGGCCATGCTAAGACTGGTGAGTTATCAGTTTGCGGATACCCAGTTTATACAACTGAACATCACAAACTTTTCCTTTTCGAAATTAAAAATCAAACGAACTTCGCAATCCAAAAATCTCTGGACATCCATGATGTTTTATCATCAGCCTATTTCAATACAAAATTAGCCTACTTAGCCAGACATGTAGAGATCCAAATTCAAAACCTTTACAAAGATTCAGTTTTACACCGTTGTCTCTTAGCCAGACAAATCCTCTTAAATTCAATGACACATCTTCATACTCATCCAGACATCTGCGCCCTAGCCGTAATGAAAACTTGCGGTTATACAGCAGATCCGGCCGGCGAAGTCGCACATATTATACAGTGCGAACCAGTTAGTTGTATGCATAGACAAACTAACTTTTGCTTCGACGAACTTCCTGTCACATGCGGAACCATTCCCGTTTTCTAAAACCCAATACCCACATTATCATACCTTTAGGCACTCCAAAGGAATATAACTTTATTGTATCGCCTATGTTTGACATAGATGGTACATGGGTTAAATACAGACCAAATGCCAGCATCGCTCAGGCTTCCCAAATTTTGCAACCTCTCGAGACCCCTACATATAATTATAAAGATATTCCAAATTTTTTGACCTCTGGACTCTATCCACTGACTGACTTAGATAGACTCCACGAACATTCAGCGCTCGTACAGTCAGTAGTAAACAGACTCGAATCAAAATCTTATCTCATGGAAAATGGCAACTTTGAAAACCTGGTAAACGACAGCAATTTTGAAAAACTCACTCAATCATATTTCGATAGGCTCTTTTCAGGATTTTTACAATTCGGTACTGTATGTGCCGGCATAATGGGAATAATGACCATTTTTCATATCTTAAGATTGGTAGTAGACGCCATTATTCATGGATACACCTTGTATACCATTTATGGATGGAGCATCAAACTTCTTGGTTCTATCTTCGGTTCTATTACTAATATACTTGTACACCGATCTTACCGATTTTCCGATCATACTCATCGACTGCGCACTCGCGGAAATACTGAAACACAAAATATACCTCTAAACAGACGCACTCGTAGCCTAGATCGCAGCATTGAAGAATTAGAATCCCGCTTATTATACCGCCGTAATAATTAATCAAGATCTGATCCAACCCTTATACTTGTGCTTTCCAGCGACATTAAATGATCGATTGTAATTCTATCCTAGATTAGTCATAAATAACGAGGGAACGACACTAACCATTAAGGAAATAGTCTAATTAATAGGAAAATTTGCGCTACCGATAAAATTTAAATTTTTTTATAATGTTTGTTTAAACATAACTTTAAAACAAATGGTGACAGCGGCGTACTTGTTTATTTTTATGATTTAATCAATATACCACTTATGTAACAAACTTTTTCATGCATGAGATGCAAGAAAACTGTAACTCATCACATATGAGGAATCCGTCGATTTAATATCTCTATTGCAACTTATTTTTCATGCTAAAGACATGATCAGCTCAACCTTTAAAATGTCAATTATAAATTCTATTGACCTTTATATCAATACGTCTTATATCAATTTTAATAAAATAGGTTAATTTTAACTAACCTTATTATATCTTACGAGGAAAATACTATGCAACAGCTAATTGCGTATTTTGTATTTAATATCTTATATTTAGAACTAAATTGTAATAAGCGACTTATCATTTTTCTTTTTTTTCTAAAGTAAAGTTCTCAAATTCACTTGTACTTTAGTCTTAAGGAGGAAAGTGTTGCGGCATGCTTAATATATTATATATAATTCCACATCCAGAGAATTCTCACGGTTAGCTGTTTGTCAAAGCTTGCATTTTTGCGCCGCGGAACATCCAGCGCAAGCACGGCGACCGACAGATAGCGCAGTAACACCTTCACGAAAATGCAAGTCTGCATCTTTTCGTCCGTGTAGCCTCCTCAAACTAACAACGCGACTGCAAGAGCGACGCGTAAGAATTCTCTCGATGTGAGGACTTCCACTCCAAGAAGAGCACATGCATTCCATCTACGACCACTCTACCGCTCACACGCGACTTTTATCTACAACACAATAAACTTATTTGTACTCAATTAAATTAGAATCTTTATTTCAACACCCTACCCATCTTGGACGTAACAATGGCTGATATTGAAGTGGTTATATATCAATTAAAATTGGATAAAATTGAATTTAGAACTAGTTAATTCTAAAGCTTTTCAAAAGACGATAAAAAATGTTATTACTCATTTTGCGAAAAAAATTAATTTTGTTAGCGGTAGAAGCGGCTAAAAATTACATTGAAGTAGTGAAATTCGCATATAAGAGTTACAATTATAAAATATTATTAATTTGTATTTTTTGCGCTGAACAATTTATTTCTTAAAACTATTAGAAGAAACTATTAATTAATATTTGTTTCGATCTTGAGGGTCAATGATCAAGAAGAAAAAAAACTTTTTTTCTTTAATTTTTACGAAACTATGCGACGTTTCGCCGGTATGGATGCCAGCCTCCTCAGGCAAGTAACAATAATTTTTTCAATCTACTACATATTCTCTAATACTAAAGTTAATTTTGATGTGCACTAAATATGGCTTGTCACTGTACCGTTTTCGTACGTGTTGAATTCAAAACTGACGAAAACGGTACAGTGACAAGCCATATTTGGCGCACATCCAAATTAACTTTAGTATTAGAGAATATGTAGTAGATTTAAAAAATTATTGTTACTTGCCTGAGGAGGCTGGCATCCATACCGGCGAAACGTCGCATAGTTTCGTAAAAATTAAAGAAAAAAAGTTTTTTTTCTTCTTGATCATTGACCCTCAAGATCGAAACAAATATTAATTAACAACTTCGTAAAGAATATGGAGGGTGATAATACACAATGTAGTAGAAGAAACGAAGAAAATTCTATAAACTATGTTATAAACTCTCCTTATACGTAGGAAGTCAAGTACAGAATTCGCTAGATTTCACCAGTACAGTCGGTGTATACAGGTATATATTCTGCATGTAGAACCTATAAGGCGCATTTTCAAACATTCAAAACTTTCAGGTGACCACGAACTGTACCAAGAGTGCTGAAATTTTGATTTTTGGTTGTGAATCCCTCCAGGGGACTCGATATGTTAGAAATAAAATGCAATCTCCAGTGGGATTCTTTTGTTAATTTTTGTGCCCAATGGGACTCTTTTATTAATTTCTGTGCTCAGTGTGGCATTTTTTAGTAGATAAAAAATTTTAGATTTCTGTGTACGGATGGGACATCGTAATTTTTTGCTCGTTAAAGTAAAAATATTGTTACATTGCCTCGCCACCGGATCAAAAAATATTGGGTGCAACTAGAATACAAGGTTTCCGCCCGTGTGATGAGGTACTCCGAGCGTAAAATTCTATTTTACCCCGAAATACAAAAACTGTTATTCCGGTTTTTATATTAAGAAGCTAAAGAATTCTCGTACTCATATACATATAGCACTTGCAAACAATTTAAAAGTAGAAGAATCATAATTAATTCATAATGATTTTTTAAGTTATTTGTAGAAATAAAAGTAAACCGATTATGGAGGTACAACAATTTCTTATCGTTGATTACACAGCCTCACATACAAAGGACGGGGTTCTTTGCTGGGTAGTCGAGATCGGAACTAGAAGGTCTACTTTTCTTTTTTATAATATTTTTTATAGTGAATGAAATTGATGAAATAATAGTCAATGTCGCTTTAAAATACTCCGCTTGGAGCATGCATCTTAATTTATTTTAGATTTTAAGAGCAAGTTATAAAAAAATTATGAATTTATTATTAAATACATTAATTTTGGTTAACTTTCCCTGTATTTAGGCATTTAAGGAGTTATGTTGAAATAAAAGTTACAGCAATATTATAAAAAATTACATTTAATAATATTTTTTCTAGGTTAATTTTAGATACGGTTACTAATCACACGGTGATGTATTTCATATGTATTATATAATACTTTTTTATAAAATAGAATAAGATGATTTCATTCTTGAGGAGAGGTTGGAGCCACAATCTTACAAGCTACTCGTTAATTTATACAAAAATAACCACGCTAAAACGACTTTAAGTTTTAGAAAAAAGTGCAGATAACGCCACGTAAGAGTGCTTAATCATCTTCATATAACAATGGCTATGGCGCTTAAAGTCGTCCTAGCGTTGTTATTGTTTTATTTTTGTGAAAATAAACGACTAGAGTGCAAGATTGTGGCTCCGACCTCCCTTTAACACATATGCTTTTTCAGCAAATATTCTTAGTACTTAAACAAATATGTTCCAAAAATAAATAGAAATTCTAATTGAACATTTAGTTTTTAAAAATTAATTTAAGTACTAGAAAATAAAAATTACTGCAAATACACAAAATCATTCTCTATAATATGAGCAATTAAAGAAGTTTACTGCTTTTTGATTTTTAAGAATTTTTTTTTTAATTATTTCATATCATCAAAATAGCACTATTTATACCAAGCTAAAATTTCAAGAATCTGTACCATTCCTATATCGAACAACCTTTCCTCAAAGTTTCGACTTTGAGCACGTATTTCCTATACCAAGCTATGCGACAAAGATATTTTTTATTGTATCATATGAGTAATTGTAATGAACAAAACATTTGTTTATGAGAGTGAGAGAGATATAACGTGTGGAGAGAGGCTTACGGCGACCTGAGATATAGACCTCTCTGAGAGTTTTCCACTCTCCATAGAAAATGTTTTGCATCCTCCTAGTATTTTGTCAATGATGTACTGCGATGTTACAATAGCTCAACGATGGTATCTACTACGCTATTATATGTTTTATGACGAGTTTCTCTTACTGGTCTTATTTATGTGATCTATTTTGGGCTTCTAAATTTGAATCCCCACTCAGAATCGGTAGCCCAGAAGATGTATACATTTACATAATGTGTAGCTAAATATACATATATATACAGGGTGTCCGAAATGTTTAGGAGTTTACAACCAACTATCTAAAAAAATTGATGACCCCATCCCATGAAATGGGTACATATCCGTAGGTAAAATTTCGTGCTCTTTTAGAATCCGAGATAAAAAATAAGGTTCCTATTTGAAAAAAATGACGTTGACCTTCAAATGATTTTGAGGGAAACGTCCAAGGTCAAATTTAAGGTTACCATTGGAATCCTCGTTGAAAATCCTATCGATCTACTAGGTCATCAATATTTTTCAGGTAGTTGATTTTAAAATCGGGGGGGGGGGCAACATTTCGTACACCGTGTATGTATATATATATATATATATATATATTGTCACGTATGATAACTGTGACCAGAGATTCTTTCTCTCTATGTGGATTCGGTATCGTCCGACGCTGATGAGGCAAAGAGGCGGCATCGTTCATTCACAACAGCTGGAAAACTTATTTTTCAACATGAAGCCTAATCTCAGATTACACGTAAGACTACAAAAAATCTCAGACATCTGCAGCCTGATTCAACGTGTCGAAGAAATTGAGGAGACTCAACGTTAATTGCAACCCAACCAATCATTTAAGAATTCGCAACAGTACAGAATATAGAACAAAAATACAGTTACGACGGTACAGACGCCTTATGACAAAGCAACTCACTGTTGGAAGTGTAAGGAACGGGGACACGACCGTTTCCAATGCAAAAACGTCGCGAAAAACTTTCGTTCGCACTGTGGCGTAGATAACGTGTGGTCCTGAGACTGCAAATGCCCCCGTCAGGAAAACGGAACGCTTGCCGGGCAGTCGAACCCCAAAACTCGGCCCACAGAATAAACTATGCGCGCCCATATAGAAATAAAAATAAATTCTCGTCTCTGATCGATACAGGCTCTGTATGCTCGTACATAAATACGCACACCGCCAATTTTTGCCAAAAAATGGATGGAAAAAAACGCAAATCGATCAAGCCGTCGTAATGTCTGATGGATCGATGACCGCACTTACATAGTAACAGAACTAAAGGCGCTTTCTACGTGAACAAAAATCTCAGCCATCAATTTTTGTTAAGCATGGACGTGTTAACGAATCTAAATTTGTATTTGAGTTTAAATGGAGAACGGGTCAATCGACAATCTCTCCCTGTTGCTGCACGAATTCAAGCAACGTCGAAACAGCTGACGGTTTGTCTAAACTAACCGATACACCAATTAAAGACGTCGGTAAATTCGTGGAAAACGAAAATGGCGCTGTTTAACGGTATCGAAGGACTCACTCCTCTAGCAACTCATAAAATTCAATTAAAGCAGGGAAATTCCCCCATAAAGCAGCGATACCGGCAGCGGAATCCCGCAATGCGGAAAATTATTGACGAAGAAGCGTCTAAAATGCTCGAAGGAGGTATTATTCGCCCTTCTTCCAGCCCTTGAAGCTCCCCGATTGTCATAGTGAAGAAAAAAGACGGAAACCCCCGGAAGTTTCCGAAAAGGACGTGTATCCGCTACCACAAGTAAACGCGACTCTTGTCAAACTGTGAAGTGCACGTTTTCTTTCTAATATAGATCTCAAAAACTGATACTGGCAAGTGCCTTTAACCGAAGATAGCTGCCCGATCACCGCGTTTACTTTAACGTGCCGCGGAGTGTACGAATTCAGAGTTTTATTATTCGGTTTACACGTGGCTTCTTTAACGTTTCAACGCCTATTACAGTACGTTATTCCACCTGAAGTAGATCCTCACGCTTTCGCATATCACGACGATATAGTGATGGCAGCGAGAGCTGCAAAACTCAAGCCAAACCCGGAAAAATGTCATTTTGTACGCTGTAGCTTGAAATATCTCGGCCACATAGTCAATAAAAACGGACTAAGAACTGACTCAGAAAAAACAGCCGCGATAACTAAATTCGAGCCCCCAAAAAACATTAAAGAAGTTCGCCGGTTCCTCGGCATTTTATCATGGTATCGCAGGTTCCTAAAAGACATATCCTAAATCACCACCCCTCTAACACTCCTGTTAAAGAAAAAACAAAAATGGATATGGGGACCAGATCAAAACGAAGCCTTTCAAATTTTGAAAGCTAAACTTTCGGAAGCAACCGTATTAGCATGCCCGGACTGGTCAAATGAGTTTATTTTACAAACAGACGCGAGTAAAGAGGGTTTGGTAGCGGCTTTAACATAAGGCGAGGATAAAGACGACAGAGTCATCGCGTATGCCAGCCGAACTTTAAATAAAGAAAAAAAGAATTACTCGGTGTTAGACGGAGTTAGAATGCCTCGCGGTCAGATGGGGCATTTGGAAAATGCGGGATTATTTAGACAGCTATCACTTTACGATAACTACGGACCATAAGTCGCTGAAGTGGCGCTACAAGACCGATAATCTTTCCGGTAGACTAGCTCGTTGGGCTTTGGAACTTGGACAATGGGATTTCTTAATTAAATACCGATACGGCTCCGAAAACACGGTCGCAGACGCGCTTTCGCCACAACCTCTAGAGGTGGCTGAAACGGCTATAAAAATCGAGTGACCTTGGTATACGCATATTTATAAAGATGTAAATAAAACGCCAGAAAAATAGCTTGAATTCTGTGTACGAAATAATCATTTATACCGTCGCGTGCTCCAATCAGTCGAATTAAAAAATAACGATCCCAGTGATAAATGGAAAATTTGCATACCTAAAGATGAAAGAGCGCACATACCAAAAGAAGCGCAGGACGACGCCAACGCAGGTCATTTAGGCATAACGAAAATAATCGCGAGATCATCTTCTTTTTATTACTGGACGTGAATGTTCCCCGATGCCTCATTCTACGTCAGGAGCTGCACAAATTATCAAAACAATAAAATCCAACAAATGCTTCCGGCGGGCCAAATGCATGCGTCGAACGTGGAACAGCCATGGGAGATGGTCTCATCAGATCTGATCGGTCTTTTATGATAATATATGGTTACTAGTAATGCAAGATCGCATGACTAAGTGGGTCGAGCTCAAAGCACTTCGGAAAGCCACTGGCTCCGCAATTGCAGCCGCGTTTAAAAATGAAAGAATTTTACGGCACGGATGTCCTCACCACGTAGTAAGCGACAACGGGCGTCAGCGAAAACATGCTTAAAGAATGCGGTATCGAATTTCGAAGGACCCCCCCCCCCCCCCCCCCCCCCCCCC
>UELU01138221.1:0-15666 GCA_900490025.1 Megastigmus dorsalis | reverse complement strand
GCGAATAAAGGGTCGCGTTTAGAGTAGTAGCGCGTAATACGTGACAATAGTAAACGCAAAACTTATCTTTCTTTTTGTATTATTTTTTGTTCACAGAAATCGATGGATAAACGAGTTTAGTTTTAAGTAAAATTAGATAATAGTTGTTTTGTATATATTTTGTTGATTTAAGAATATATCCAACTCTTTGTTACCTTTAATGAGACCGACTTGTTTTATTTCTACTTAGAGGAAAACCGCATCCCCTTTCCTTTCCGAACCCTGATCAAACTCGAGAGCATCCGGCAACGGTGGGATGCAATCGCGTAATCTCCCGAAAACACAGGAGACCGGGAGATAACGTCACAAGTGTCAGCGACGGAACTCAGGTCGGCCTCCAATTAGCGCCGACCTGAATATATTAGGTATGAACGATTGGAGGATGCGCCACGAAAGAACCGAGGAAGAAATCAATTAACGAATCAAAATCGAGGAGCGCCGGCAAGCGCAAATGGATCGGCGCCGCGAACAGGATGAGAACGAGACAGAAAATAAGAACGACATAGGAGCAAGAGAGATAGCACGACAGTTCGAGTTGGAGAAGAGGGCGGAAGCTGAAAACCGGAGAAGAAGGCGTCACTCGTTGCCCTGCCATCGTGGAAGAGAGACGTGCCGTACCGTTAACCATAGATCTCGTCATTTTCTTTCGCCACGAGGCTAGATTAAAGAGGACGATCAAGGAGTTGCGCCGTGTCGAGGCCGATTCGAATTACGAGGGGATCCTTCGCTAGAGACAGAGGGACGGACGAGCGACGAACGCCCGCGTAAGTGGACCAAGCCTGCCGGCTAATAAGCTCCGATTGATGTCACATGTGGGAGTTGCGAGGAGGGGCGGGGTAATTTTAAGATTAATTTGCCGTGAATCGTTGATAAGTTGAGAGGTGGCGAGTTGGTCGTGGCACGAAGGGTAGATTTCGGGAGTCGAACGGCGGCGGCCATGTTGGCGGTGAAAACGCGGGGAGATGTGACAGGCGTAGATTTCGGGAGGACGTCATTATCCGGCGTGCCAGAAGTGCCAAATCGGGCCACTGAGAGACCGGAGAGATTTGTATTGAGCTTTGCGCGAAGAGCTATAGTGTAGGAGCTGCGAGCGACGGGCATTGCCCCCATTTGTAATAATTGTTATTTAGCGCTGATCGCGCCAGAAGGAGGAGGGTTATCGCAGCAATAAATCCTCATATTAATTTATTCAAATCGCTAAATGGTAAAATTATTTCTATGTGTTTTTCTCTCTTCTCTACTTCATTGTGTCGTTGCGCCGAATAGTTGCGCCGTACCACGTGCACGTAGTTTTCGCGGTTTTCAAAGAATTCGACGCCGGGAGCGCCTAACCCGAGACGCTTCCTCGACGGAATCCCCTCTGGAGAGGGTCTCATCATCACAGCAAGGAAGGAGAGATATAGTCGTCCTCGAATCCAGCGAGTGACATCAGTGTCTGGCGCCCTTAAACTAATAAATTCTCGCGGATTCGAGCGGCCGGTTCCCTGTAGCATTTCGTATCGCGTCAGCGGGAGTCGGATGGGCCGAAATAACAGAGTTTCCGTAATTCTCTTCCGGAATTACGGTCCGTAAGAAATTTCCGGAAATTCGAGGTTAAAGAATTAAGTGGGAATTGATAGTGGATTTGTTTTATTGTACGTTATTACTTTGCCTGGATGCCCGAAATTTCGGTCCATGCGATTTGCCGCGTTACAACTTTTAAAAATGTATAACCTCCTTACGAAGTGTATAATTTAAATTTTACAATATTTTAAAGGTAACAACTTATATTTAATATAAAATTCATATTATACAGATTGTAATTATATAAATTACTTATTTAGAATGTATTATGTTGAACTTGACCATCTGCGAAATGCAGCCGAGCGAGCGTTAGCGAGCGAGGTTTATTTGGCTTGTGTTTAATTACGCTGAATTGGAATCTAGTAATAAGCCACGCCCTATTTTCATTGAACGTTGTAAAGATCTGAAAAAAAGGGAAAAAGACAAAAATACGCATAAAGCAATCAGCTTCTGAAATGCCGTGTTTATCGAGGTATTTAGGATTAATAATTGGAGATCTAATACCAAGAAAAAATCAATATTGGAAAATATATCGAGTTATTAGAAAAATTATAGGTATAGTTACTTCGCCAAGAGTTGTAGAAAGTGAATCATATGCCTTAAAAGAACTCATATCAAAGCCAATTCCTTGTACATAAAATTTTTTGGCGATTTAAAACCGAAAATGCATTTTATGACGCATTATCCCAGACTTTTACTACAAAATGACCCATTGGTTCATTTTTGGGGAATGGCATTTGAAAGGAAAAATAAGCAATTAAAGGAGATCGCAGTAACAACGAAATCTACAAAAAATTTGCCAAAAACTCTTTGCATAAAAAATCAATTGCAATTATGCTATTTAAAAGAGTTCGCTACCAGTATTAAATCTAATTATGAGCTTGAACAAATACAAAATTATAATACTGATGAAGAACTAAAAGCATTAGCTCCATCTGTTAGAGGTAATCTTTCATCAAAAAGCTATAAATATGTAGAAATATTGGGCAAAAAATATTTAAAAGGTACCGTTTTCCTGCTGAACATAGATAGCTTGAATAATCCTACATTTGTAATAGTACAAAAAATTTACGAAATAAAAAATAATATTTATATATTCGCCCATTATTTGAAAGTTATTGATTTTGACAAACACTATCACCCCTTCAAAGTATGTGAAAATGATACAGACAATGAAAAATATAAGTATGTATTAAGGGGGTGTCAAAGTCCTACAGTTACCACTCAAACTGTTTTACCGATCGGATATGAATAATTAGTAATAACTAAATAAATAGCTAAAATTATGCAAATCCCAAATACAGGTGCACTTCGTCTATTAATTATCTATCTTCCAGCAAAATTTCAAGTGAATATTTCAACGACACCTTCAAAAATTTCTGCACCGAAAAAATAAGTATTGGCATCGAAATGAGTGCGTTTTTCGGTGCAGAAATTTTTAAGGGTGTACTTGAAATATTTACTTGTAACTTTGCCAAGTGATAGATAATTCATAGAGGTAGTACACCTGTATTTGGGATTTGAATAATTTTAAGTATTTGTTTAGTTATTATTAACTATCCATATCCGACCGATAAAACGGTTTCTGCCTTACCAACCGGATATTCAATAATTAGGGACTCCGAGTCCAAACGAGCGCTTATGTAACGACGTTCAAACCAGCACAGCCAATCACGGCCATCCACGACACGATAGGTCGAGAGAGAAACCTCGGCCAATGGTTACTACTAGCGCTCTCTTTTTCCCGAGTCGTGCTCTGATCTCTGAGGCAAACACAAGCGTTCTTTGCTGCGTTTGCTTGTATAGTTCAAGATACAAAGAATATACCAAAGTTATTAATTATTTACTCTAAAACTAGTGTCAAATTATTTATTTGAACCTCATTATATTCTTACTACGAACAATAGACAATATTCAAATAAAAGTAATTAAAAGGTATTTTTAATGTATATTATAACTTTTATAAGCCTCATTTATAAACATAATTAAAATTATAAATCAAATATAAAAAAATTATTTTTGAGTGGGCGTAAGATAAAAAATCGAAGAAAATGAGAGATCAAACGTCAAAATCGATCCATCCAATCTTAAGGTATAGTGGATCACACACAAATCTTCACACACACACACTCGCACATATATATACGCACACACACACACACACACACCCACACACATATATATACGTACACACACACACATACTGACATATATACACGAAAAAAAGTTGCAAAAAATCGATTATAAAGCTTTCTTTATAAGGAAACAAAAAGTTACATGCTGAAAAAGGCATGCCCATACAAATTTTAATGTCAACTTTCAATGCATAAACACCTATTACTAAAGGATACCTGTCCTTCTTACTTTGCCATTAAGAAAACTGTTTCATTGTAAAATCATTATTCAATATTGATCTTTTTTATCAGCAAAAGGTAATTTATAATTTTCAGCTCTTTCTTAAACGTGCACGAGTTTTCTTTATTAAAATTTATTTTTAATAATTTTTTGTTTAGATTTTCTATAAAACATATTAAACCAATTTGTGTGCTCCATTTGCGGGCCTAATCTCGAAATAGTACGTTTCGTGGTATTTTATAGTTTTCACCAAGGTTTAAAACTTATTATTTTGCAATATAACTGAATAATTATAGCTCGAATATAATTTAATAAATCTTTTGAATGGATTGACTTATTTATACATGTTTATGAGCACTTATAAGATACAAGCACTCTAATGGGGGTAGATTTAATAATTGGGACATCTACCCTAATTTAAATTTTTTATATAAAAACGAAAAATCAGATCCACATAATCAAATTACACAGAAAGCCTAACATCAGTATTCATTTTTGGGCGTATGAAAAAACACGTTTATAGCCCTGACATCCACTTAAACAGGAAGCGCTCTTTTTTTCAATACTAATTATTTTACATAAAAAGTATGGAAAGCTTCTATCGTTCGGGGGAATTATACAATAAAATCAAATACTCTATCAGTCAGAGAGAAATATAGCCTGATTTAGAAATGTAGGCTAAGCCTCTTTAAAAAAATCATTATTTTACATAAAATTTTAAATTTAATATCAAATTTGTTATTAACAATTTTGGAAACACCGGTGTTAATGTTTCTTTTTCAGTAAAATCTTGAAGAGCATTACATTTTGAATTTATATATTATTTTTTACAATTGCAATAATTTTGCAAACTTAAATTGCTAATTTTATATGAAATTTAATTATTTATACTTGAAGGTTTATTAGAGCTGTCGACGAATCCGCGTGGTAAACTTTTAAGATCACGCGTGTTGGATGAAACGCCCCACCAATAACCTATTGCTCCACCACTCAGTCGTGGTGTGAAATTCGCACCACGCGTGGTGGATTTTATCAACCACTCGTGGCAGCTTTAAGCGTCGCGCGTTTGTGGCAGTAAAAACCTGCCACTGTGAGAGCGCGAAGCCCCTACGCATGGTAGAAAAAGTCCCCGTGCTATTGCGGCAGCGTCTTACTACCACGCGTTATGGCTCGAAGTTGCCATAGTTTTTTCTGTGTAGGGACGCCTCTTTTTCGCGATTTGGGACAGGAGGTAGATCTGTCACTCTCGCATATCCTCAAAATAGTAGCTTGAGAGAAGAATCTATGCAGCTACAGGAGGAACCTCTCTCTCATAGCAGGCAGCAAAGGAGAGAGGAAACACCAATCGAGAGCGCTCATCAGAGCACACGTCACAGTCTGGATATGACAGACGTATCGGAGACCACGCCGATCCAAGTCACATAGCCTGTCGATGGAACTTAAAGTTCACAGCGACACAAGGCGAGGATGTCGAATCTTTCTTGAGAAGATTCGACGAAAACTCACGTGCAGCAAGATTCACGGAACGAGACATGCTGGCTTCCCTTCCGTGCGTATTAACCCATTAAGGATGTACAAGCGATACTTGAGGGTCAAATCAGCAACTATTCGAAAAACATTAGATAATATTACTTTTTGATGAAAGTGGTATATTTTGAATGACCATACGTTGTAAGTAACTAAGTTCCCCACAAGGAAACAGAAGAAGCCCACAGAGGGGCCAATTCAAAGGATACAACCAGAACAGCCAATACAGAGGGCCAAATGGCTAAAATGGCAGAAATAGTCAAGTAAATGGCTATAGAAGAGAACCATTCAGGTGCTATGGCTGCGGCGAGGAAAATGTAACGAGACAGAAATGCCCAGTCTGTTCGGGAAACGGACAGAAGGGAAAGTAGACGAGGTCGCTACTCTCCCAGAGAGCACTAATGTCAAAGAAAAAGCATTAGATGCAACCTCGAGTGATTCACCAGAAGGGAGGAAAAACTCTGGCGAATCATTGGAAACAAACCTGGAAGCCAGATGGTGGCTACAAGTGGAAGTGGGTGGCTTCCACTTCCGCGCTCTGTACGATACAGGCGCATCCATCACAGTTATGGGTCCGATTGGATTGCAGCTCGCGAGCGCATGCAATCGGAAATTGATGACAAGCCAGTATGCAGGTGCGAAACTCGCAGATGGTAGCAGCAGCGCCATCGCTGGCTGTGTGAACTTGCCATTCACAGTCGGTGGAGTGACGAGGGAGATCAAAGTATCGATCCTCCCCGCACTCGACGCGGAGTGTTACTTACGCACGAATTTCATGAGAGAATTCGGCTTAGTACACGATCCGCGCGCAAACGAATTGACATTAGCAGATGCTGAAGGTTTCTGCCCCGACCCAGAAAAGATCAGACCGGTTATTGAATATCCGGCACCTAAGAATCTAAGACAGTTAAGGAGATTCTTAGGCTGGCAGGGTACGGTTACACCTGTTCAGACTGAGCAAATGAAATCTTACGTCTCAGATGATACAGTTCCGGAAGAAAACGACGACAACTTAGTCGACGCCCAACCTCCGGGGGAAGGCGGGAGTCGTGTGACGATACTCACGACTCCATCAGCTAGCGCTGATGTTAGCTTAGTTCAGGACGTTGCCGGTGGACAAACGTCACAAGCTGAGAGCGCTCAGCCTGCAGCTCAGGGCAGTAGAAAACGGGGTCGTCCCCGCAAAGCAGCGTACATAGTTCAGTGGCGAGGTGCTTCGGTAAAGCTTCCCGTAACAAACGATGTAACGGAAAAGCGCAAGCCGGGGCGTCCGCCCGGTTCGAAGAAAGCGAAAAATTTCGACTCTCAAGTGGCGTTCCCTCCGAGAATGACGCGTGCGCAATGCCAAACTGCGAGCCGAAACTAATCCTCTATCCCCGGTGTCTTGTCTGATCTTTCCATTTTTTTTTTTTTTTTTTTTTAATGATAGTTCATTTTTTTCTATACCTACGCCCGAGCCTCTTAACGACTTTATTTTCCTACCTAACCAGTCGGCTCGTGAGTAACGCAGAGTCTGCGAGTCGTAGCTTGTCGACGTCTGGGGGGAGGGTTTGACGCGTAATTATCCTCGCGTGATAATTCGCGTCCTGGCGAGCAACGGATAGACAAGCGCGGTTTATTAGTTTAACTGCCGCGCGCGAGGGAGGGAAGCACCTACCGGTGGTGTTGCCATGGCTAACCATGAGAGCGAGCGAGAGATATGGCGGGATCGGCTAGACCGCGCCAACCCCGAAAAAGCTCGAGAGAGAGAGCGCAGCTACGAACGACAACGGACGTATGCTGATCGATCGACTTCGTGAGATTGCAGATAGAATCGCGAGGAAAGTGTTTGGCGGGAGATTTGGCGTGGTCAGAGTGTAGTGGAGTGTGTGTGGCACTACGTGGGTGTGTGCAGCCGCCAGTCGGAGACGTATTCGGGGAGTCATATTTCCCAGAGCTTCCATCAACTACGGCGCACGGAGGGACGAGCGACTTCCCTCCGTTTCTTCATCATTTGCGTGGTGAGTGGACCGGCCGGCCACTCACGAGAGGAAGATAGGAGTAAGGAGCGTTGCGTAGAGATACTCCTTACGCCGAGTAAGTATTTTTGTATTACACGTGCAGTACTGAAATTGCAATTGTACGAGCGTTCGGATACGAATTTCGAACGCTTATTCGTATCGTCTTTCTCTCTCTCTCTCATACTCGCACGGTTGCGAGAGCAGTTGCTGTTCACCGGCACAGCACTGTACGACTCTTGTAGGTCGCGCATGTAAACACGCGCCGGCGTGTTTACGTCGGAGACACAGCTAGTCTCCGAGTATAGCCGAGCTATACATGCGCTGAGCTGAATATAATATTCATCGGAATATTATATTCGACCGATAGAATATTCGAACGTTTGGTACGTTCGGCCTTTCGTTCGTTATTTCCATTCGAATTAAAATCGAAGTGTGCGCGTTCGACGGCAACGGCCGGCGCGCACACACTAACATCTCGCGCATTTTTGTATACGATTTGTCTTTTGCAGACGAATAAACATTGTTATTATAGTTTATTCGTCCAGCGCTTTATTTGTTATTAATTCCCCGTGTCCGAGCCCCGATCACCGCCACTCTCTACGGGACTTCCAGCAAGTAGCTGCAAGTCATAAGCTGAGCGGCCGAGTCCGGCGAAGAGAGCCGGCAGTGCGTGTGTGGGTATCCACATGCACAAAACACACCGAGAACGAGAAAAGTGGGAGCACGGAGCTCTCACGTTGTAACAGGCCGCGGCAACTCGTGGTTTGAGCTACCGTCGGACGTGCTCGGTACGTCCCGGGGTGAGAACTCTCGCTTGGTTATCCCCCAAAATACCCTGTTACAATATTTATTAAAATTTGTTACAAATAAAAATAGCAATTTTCCTTTTTTTCTTAGGCTCTCCTCTGTTGCTTTTATACTGTATGAAATTAATCATAAATATGACAAGACAAATCAATTTTATTTTCCTCATATATATAATGTTTTATTATTGATCATGTTTGATGAGGATAAAAGAGTAAATTATAAATACAAAAACATAAACCCATGAACGGGTACATTATAGTTCCAGCATTCCCTTTAGGAATGTGTACTGAACAATAAGTAACTAACATGTCACAATATGAAAAGTTGCATATCAGTGATAGTTTATAAGATTAAGAAATAGCTAGGTAATCTTGGAAGCGAAGATATAATTCATCGTTCATTTATTTCGAAAAAGACTTATGTATATGTGAGGCCCTGTACATAAACCTTATGCAAATAAATGTAACTAATGATTGACTTGCGAAGATAAAACGTAAAATAAGTTACGTTTAGTCAACAATGTAAGCACTTTTAATGATTTTGAACGTACTTCATGGGATTGTTTTTCTTATGTGGCTATTAAATATATCGGGCTGTCTCTCTTGAACTCTTAATAATTTATACATTTTTAATAATATTTCATCTTGGGAATTACATTTTGCTTTGTACATTTTGTTCCATAATGTTTGGAAAGCATTTTTAATCGAATTCAAAAATGGTTGGTACACTTAATTTAATTCGACAGATATGAATTTCAAATGTGATTACGCGACAATAAGTATAAATAAACTAAAAATTAAAAAGAAAATCAATTAAAGAAGATTGTATTTGATGGCACCTATTATATTTTAATTATTACATTATGAATTGCAATTAAATTACAATTTTTTATTATTATTTTATTTTATTTTACTCTTACAGGGGACTACTGAATAGCGAAAAAATTGAAGATATTAAAACACATGGTGCGGACAGTTACAGTGAATCAATTTTTGCAAGAGTAAATTATGCGACTATTTTTAATGATAATCTAGAAGCCGAAAATCGGATTCGAACTGAAAATAGTCATGAAATCATAGTTGAAGAGAATTTGACTATAAATAACAATCATGTCATTGAAAATAGTAAAAAAATTGATAATGGATCATTGTTCGCCGACGAAAGAAAAAATATTCTAGATAGAAATATTTCTAAAAGCCAAAGAACGAATGTTATTCAACGACATCTTTTTAATAATACACAAAAATCAGGAAGTAATAAGGGCACAAATAATAATAAATTTTATTGTCAACTGAGCACAATATTATCGCTTATAATGTTTATTTGTGGAATATTTACATTTATTTTGTGCTTTTTCATAAACAAAAAATGTGAAAAAATGGAACAAAAATCTTATAAGCAGAGCCTTCATCGTCATGAAGTTGCGCGTAAAAGATTAATTAAAAATTTACAGAAGAAAGTCTTAAAACTAAAAAAGAAGGCAATAAGTAAAAAGGCGTCGAAAAAAGATGCAGAAGATCTAATAACTGATTCCCAAAAATTACAAAATTTCATAGAAAAGAAAATACGAGGGCGCGCATAGTCGATTTTAATTGTGTATGGCAAGAATTACGAAAAAAATTATCTGATCATGGAAAAGTTGCACGTTGAAAGATTGGGAATTGCAAAAGGAAAGTAACTTTCACGGAGGATTAAGGACATTATTCTTTTTTTCATTGCAAAAACTGTAACAAACAGTGCAAAATTTGGTCTGAACCAATTACTGAAAATACATTAGATATCAACACAAACTCTGTTTTAAGCAGTATTTCACAAGGTATTGGTTTTTACCAAACTGAAGGATTATTTGTTGAAATGGATATCCCATATTTATCAGATAAGACATTCAAAGCATACCAACAAAAGTTATTCTTAGAATTAAATACCATTTCTATCCAAGTGATGAAAGAAGCAGGCAAGGAAGAGTTTAGACTTGCAAAAGAAGCTGGTGATGTCGACGAGAATGGTGTACCATTTATTACTGTAATTGTATATGGTAGTGTAATTAAAAGATCATTTGGCACTAAATATGATTCTTTGTTAGGCTTAGGTGCAATAATAGGCAAACGATCTGGGAAGGTTTTGTTTGTTGGCGTCAAGAATAAATATTGCACTGCTTGCTATAGAGCAGAAACTGTTGGAAGAGCACCTAAAGTGTACAACAGCTGCAGAAATTTCCCACGAGAATAGCCTTCTGCACTTATGGAGACGAATGCATTAATCGAAGGCTTCCAGGAAAGCTTAGAAGTTCACGGTCTTGTTCATAGATATTTTATCGGTAATGGCGATAGTATTTTTTATAAAGCTTTACGGGATAGTAATCCATATGCTCATATGAATATTATTCCGCGAAAAATCGAATGCACAAATCATTTGTTGCGCAATTACTGCAAAAAAAATACCGTTATATCGCAAACAACACAGAAAAATGGCAAAAGAATTAAAGGCTTCGTTACGTTGTGTAATATTGTAAAAAATAATATTCTTAAATTGCATAAAGCAGTAATAACTGAAGTAGATAGACAAAATGCAGATTTACATAAATTATGGAGCGATAAAGTTAGAGATTTGCAAAAATATATCTTAAACATACCAAGTCATATTTTCGGCGAGCACAAAAGATGTGTTGAGTACAGTATTGATTGTAATAATCATACGGATCCAACCAAAAAAGAATAAAATTAGGTTCCATATTTAAAAGCCCATGGATTATATTAAAGAATAGAAGAGTCTACAAAATACTTAAGCTGCTTCTCAGAAAGCCTGCTGCATAAGCTGTCAAACAATATTGTAGAATCTTTTAACAACATAGTATGTATGGAAGTAGGAGCTAAACGCATCAATTTTTCTCTAAGTAAACAATTTAATACTAGAGTAGCTATAGCGATTATTCAGCATAACACACAAGAAGCTTTATCCCAAATTTATCAAAGGATGGAAAAAGAAATTCCGCGTACTGTACAAGAGTTAGAACATATGCGAAAATTGAAGGTAGAAAGAACGAAAGAAGACAGAGCAATTAATGGAAGGAAAAGAAAGTACAATATGCATAATACCAAGGATAAAAATTATGGTCTGCACTGTGAAAAGCCAGATTTCACTCAAGAACAGCTACATGGAGCCCGTGAAAAGCATTTTATGGATTTGAAAGAAAATCAGAAAAATCGCGTAAACATCGAACGAGAGACTCAAAAGCAAAGTGAATGTGACTTGTGGTTTTCACTTCGAAAGAAAGTACTTACAGCTTCCCATTTTGGGGCTATTTGTCGTATGAGACCGTATACTTCGTGTGCTGGAAATGTGAAATCAATGCTATTTCCATCATTAATAGATACCGCTGCCATGGCTTATGGCCGCAAAAATGAAAATATAGCGCGGATTGAACTAGCAAGTATAATCAAAAACGAAATCAAAACTTGTGATTTGTTTATTGATCCGTATGATGCACGGTTTGCATCTAGTCCAGATGGTACGATGGACGAAGACGGAATTATTGAAATTAAGAATCCGTTAGGTGCTGCTGATTTAACAGAGATAGAAACCATAAAAACTTATCCTGATTTGAATTTCATAGATAAAAAAACAAATGGCATGAAGAAAGCTCATCGTTGGTACTATCAAATACAAGGACAATTGCATATAACAGAACGAGAATATTGTGTGTTTACTATGAGAACACAAAAGAGTATGGAAATAAGAGTTGTTCGAAGAGATGATAAATTTTGGAAAACGGAAATGGAACCTTTTTTATCACAATTTTATAACAATTGCTTGCTTCCCGAAATTCTGGACAGCAGATTCCTACGAAATATGCCAATCAGAGATCCTTCGTATATATTAAAAGCTAAAAAGAAACAAGAGGAAAAAGCTCTGTTAAAGCAGAATGTTATCAAGTCAAATAACATTAGAAAATATCAAAGAGATGAAAATCCTGATTATATGAGTGAAAGTGAAATCGCTGAATTTTAGCATACACGTTCAGTCAAGAACAATATCCAAAACGACGACGTTGTGTTTGTAGGTTTTACTGATAATGCAGCCAATACAATTTCCACAGATATTTTTCATACGAGAAGTTACTTTGATAGTAAATTACATAGTTACGATCTCGATGCAATAAAAGAAAAAATTTAGATGAAAATGCTTGGATAAATGATGATGCACTAGATGCATTCATTGGTATAATAAAATGTCGTTCTGATTTGGAAGTGGAAAGCGTAATGTACATAAACTATCCAATTTGTGTTGAAAGTACACAAACAAAAAAAAATGCAGCAATTCTTGGTGGTAATTGTACAAATCATTGGCGATTAGCTTCTTATGATGGACATATTGTACACGTGTACGACACAATTCATAATTTTACAAATGGAAAATTGACAGAAACAGAAATGTCTTACATTACTAAGCGTTTTCCAAATGTTACAGAACGTAATATTACTTTCGTTCAAATGAGTACTTATCAACCAGATGGTAGTAGTTAGGGAATTTATGCCGCAGCACTTTTAAGATTTTTCGCACTCGAAGGAGATCCATCGATAGTATATCTGTCTCAAGATGTTAATATTATGAGACGTCATTTTTGGAAAATTTTGATAAACAAACAATTATCCCATTTCCCAATTGCAAGTTAACGTAAAAAGGGATAATTAAAATTGTCCCACCTACGTTGGTAAGTAATGCATTATTAGTTTTGGTAAGTAATGTTTACAACATGCATGTACTAATTTGTGTTTTACACAATTAATAGTGAGAAATTATTATTACCTAAAAGTACCATTATTGCAATTATGATTTGTTAATATTTCCAAATAGTTCTTCATCATGCATACATGATTATTATTACAATTATTGTACATAATTATTATACATTGTTATACTCGATTATAATAAGAGTATAGAACATACAATTTAAATTTAATACAGGGAGACGATAATTAAATATGTAAAATCTTTGGTTGCATCTCAAAGAAATGGGCGTTGGAGGGGCCCATTCAGTAAAAAGGGGTTGTTAATTTACTGGCAGGTATATTTTGGAAAATAAAAGCAATAATTTATTGTTTCAATAAGAAATTTAACAATATAAATATTAGTTCAAATGATATTTTTAAAAGGAACAAAATATATTTGTTTTATTGATACAAAATATCTTCCTTTTTTTTGTAGTTATTGCTTTTCAAAACAAAATTATGCCGTTTCCGTACGACTACGCCGTTAAAACATCAACATAAATAGATTAAACAAATCTTTTCATTTGTAGCTATACGGTCATACTGCATGCTTGTGTGGCTATTGGAGATTCACCAGTTTGGACATGTGTATGCTCATGGCAAGCCTCTAAGAATAATTTGTATGTAGGCACACAGAATATATATTTAGTCTTTCTTGCTTTTGTAGTTATTGCTGTCAAAAACGAAACTATTCTATGTCTTATTGTATTAAGTTTGTACATGTAAATGCACTTAGTAGGCCTCTACGAATAGTTTCTATATTGACACGTAGAACATATATATATATTTTATCTTTGTTTCTTTTGCTTTTGTAGTTATTGCTCTAGAAAACGAAGCTGTATCGCTTCCCAAACGACTATGTCGTTGACACATCAACGTGAGTTGATGGAACAAATTCTTGAATTTGTAAGTGCCTCAGGTATTACTGCATGCTTGTGCAGTGTTGGCTATCACTTATTCTTGTCTATGACAATTTAAGTTTTGGTACATGTACATGCACATCGCAAGTCACTGCGAATAATTTCTATGTAGACATGCAGAATGTATATTTTATCTCTTTTCCTGTTGCTTTTGTAGTTATTCATCTAGAAAACGAAGCTGTATCGCTTCCCAAACGTCTATGTCGTTGACACAACAACGTGAGTTGATGGGACAAATTCTTGAATTTATAAGTGCCTATTTAGGCATTTCTGCATCCTTGGGCACTGCTAGCTATTACTTATTCTCGTCTACGACAGTTTAAGTATACATGGTAAGCCTCTAGGAGTAGTTTCTACGTAAATACGTAGAATTATATATTTTATCTTTCTTGCTTTTGTAGTTATTGGTTGTCAAAGGGAAGCTATGTATCCACGTAAGTTGATTGAACAAATTTCTCAATTTTTAAATGCCAATTTGTCAATGCTACATGCGTTTGTGTGTTTACCGTTACATAATTTGAATAAAAATTACTAAATTGGAGTAAGTACCGTAATTCCTGTAATTGAACATGTGTACACACATGGTAATAAGTTTCTATGAATAATTCGTATACAGGCACGGAATATATATTTTATTTTTCTTGTTCCTGCTTTTGTAGATTTTTTCTAAATGAAAACTATATATAGCTTAGCCAAAAAGAAAAGAGAGATTCATGGAGAAAAAGAGAGAGATAGAGAGAGAGAGAGAGAGAGAGAATTAATTGAAGAATCCGCAATATTCTATGACCGTCAAGGAAAGAATGAATTTAGATAAGTATATTTTCATTCTTGTCAAATGACGACATTATATTTATTAAATACTTTAAAAAATTAGTAAGATTCTTTGTAAAAAAATTTTTTTAGGTACTTCGAAGAATTTCGGAACTTTTTCTTAAGTTTTAATTTAATTTAACGGCATTTAAGTGAATGTGATGAACCAGTACCAAAGCGAACAAAAGTAAATTCTGCATCAAAATCCGAATGTGATGAAACTATTTTCGAGAATTTAGAAGTAAATTTTAGCAATGTAGTTAATCCGCCTGCATTGAATCCTTCAAAGAATAAGCTCAATTCACTTCAGTTTAATAACTGCACAATTTCACTTGTCATCAATAATAACTAAAATTAATTGTATTTTCGTGAAAAAGAAAAAACTTATTTCATTTATTATAATTTAAAATTTATTTCATTTTGTATAAAATTATTTCGCTTTAAAATTATTGAATAATAATAATAATAATAATGATAATAATAATAATAATTTTTTTTTTCCGGGGCGAAGGGGAACTCTTTATGTTTGATAGGCAGACACGTGTCTGCCCCTGTGTGGGACTCTCCTGTTTAAATTATCAGGCATACCCACTAAAACCCCTCCGCCATGAAAACACGTGGCAGTTGTTTTCCCTCCCCTCCGGCACCGCCGTGAGGCAATACTTCGGAGGAGGGGTGCCACGTCTTCTCGCGGTTATCCCGCGCCTACCGGTCTGGAGCCGCCGTGTCCGGCTCCTCCCAAGAGGAGCCCTCTTCTAAGGACGGCTGCGATATTGCATGCCGTCCATATCCTGCTTCTTCTGGCGTAGGATCGTCTCTACAAATACGGCCACCCTTGCCCATTTCTCGTGAACCTGGAGCATGATACCAATGACG
>UELU01138220.1:0-16923 GCA_900490025.1 Megastigmus dorsalis | reverse complement strand
CTGTTTTTACTGTGTGCAGTACCGGTCTACTGCACACTCCTACCTTTCCTGCACGTTGCAGCGGAAAAATCTACACGTGATTTTCTCCGCTGATCCGGTAAACCGGCCGCTGTACAAATGCAAGACTCTCTTGACGAGTCTCGCTTTCCGTTGCTCGGAGTTATCCTATCGCAAGCACCGTGCTGTGCTCACGATGCCAGCTACTCAGTTTTTGCACAGTGGAAACGCTTTGCCACTGTGCCCGCGGAGGCGGCGGTAATCGCGGGAATAAATAGGGAAAACGACTCAATCCAACCAAAGACTGATAACGACGTGGTTCTCCTTAACACTCGTATATTCTTTCACGTTTAAATACAATATAGTACAAGTTCTAGTTTACAGTTTAGTGAAATTTCAATAACTTAGACTCATGTATAATGTCTTCTACCAATAGTGTAGCAGTATTCTTTCTTATCCAATATTTCAATTTATTTTTTAAAATTATTTTTTTTTTATTTGGGTTTTAAGATTTTCATCGAGTTTCAAAAATATTTTCAATGCAATATATTTGGCCCTTTTTATGAAAATTGTTTTATTAACATCAGGTAAAATTAATTTATTTCTTGTGATATTTGAAGATTCAAGATACTTATTAGTTAGATCACAGTGATTGTCAAATAAAGCTTCCAGCACAAAACTTTCTTTTATTGACAGAGGTACATCTACTACCACTGTCTTCTTACTTATAATTTTTAGTATTCTATCCTGCACCATTTGAACATGGGTTATCGCATTTGTGTATGCACCCCCCCCCCCCAAACTATTATTCCGTATGTACCTATGCTGTGAAATAAAGCATAGTAAATGGTGAATAGTGTTTTTAAGTTCATAAAATTGAATAGTTTAGCCGTTAAGTAAATCAGGTACCTAGTTTTTTTCATGACTGAAGTAGTGTGTAACTCACACTTAAGTCTGTAATCTATAGTTAAACCAAGATATTTACATGATTCTACTCTAGTTAAACTTTGATTATTTATATTTATGTTCATTTCCTCAGGAACACTATCTACGTACGATCCAAAAGTCATATAGACAGTCTTAGATACTTTTGAAGAAAGCTGATTATTACATAGCTATTTGTAAACTCTATCTAAATATTGATTCATAATTTGTGTAGATTCAGTCCAAGTATTTGCAGCACTAATGAATACTGTATCGTCTGCAAATGATGCTATTGAGTTTTCCGGTAACATTTTTAAAAGATCATTGATATAAATGATGAACAACAATGGAGCACAACAATTTATGACCCAGATATTGGTTTGTTTGTTCATGACAGGATAAATGAAAACCCAAACAAGACAACCATTCTTAATAATTGTAATGTATCCTTACATAGTAAATTAAATAATAATATAGTTTTTAATAATTACAGTATCCGTAAATCTGAAGATTGTCAAGATTCGATTAGTATGTTTGAAAGATTAAAATAATTGATAAGCGATGTCTAAAGCTTATTATAAGAAACTTATTTTTATTAAATAAAGAGTTTAATAATGGCTATTTATATAAATAGATTCTAAATGTTTTTTTATGAAAATTTTGTCTATATTTTGACAGTTAGATATAAGTTTATAATTAAGTCCAATATCTCGTATATAAAAAAGTTAACCTCCAATTCTGTTACTTTATAAGAATTTTCCTATAATATTTGTGTAATATAACCGGATTCGCCTAATATAATTTTCATTGATTTTTGTACTTAAAAGCATTTATAGTTATCGCGGCCTCTTAGTCAAAATAAGCGCCGCGCGGGTCAAAGGCTGCGCTTGACTGACCACAAGTCTCGTGAAAGACTCGCGCTGCGATCAGTCAGCGCGACACTTCTCCTCCCTTGCTTATCGGCTTGCGAACCTCGCGGCATGAGAAAAAGGGTTCTCACGCCCCAGGGTGTTTCTCTTCTGCTCTAACCGCGGCCTACCACGGAGCTCCTACGTGTGACCACGCTCGCCTTTCTACCGCGTCGCCTCGCAGTCTGCCACATTTTCACTAACCACCCAAATTAATGTAAGTTTTTTAAGATTGCTAATACAATAAATTTAGATTAAATTTATATGCATTGCAATTATTTTCCTGACAAACCACCCTATACTCGTGCAGGCGGCAGTTTATTCTTCTGCCCGGAATAGCGGACGCGATTTTCCGAGTTTACGGAAGCCTCTCTGCACGAGGCAAAAAACCAGCCCCGCTTGCAACATTTGGTCCTCCGAGCCAGATTTTGCGCGAAAAAGGTGAGTTTTGAACTTATAAAACCAAAACCAAAAAGTGGATTAGTGCAGTGCAACCTGAATTGGACACGGTTTTCTAAGGAAGTCAAGGTCGTGGCTACGAGCACATGGCACGAATGTGGCGCTCTCCGTTTTATCGAAGCGCGCTTGCTGCCGCATCTGCAAAGCAGCGTTCAAGTGCGCGGGGCTCTGCAAGAGGCGATACCGCTGGGATCTGCGGCGTGCCGAGCTTTCGCGTACAACATTGAACACGCCGTTCAACTCGCCGCGTGGTCGACGATTTTTCAGCTTGGACGAGGATTTTCAGCGTCACGGCGATCTTCTCACTGCTTGTCTTAGCGCTGTGGCTTCTTCACGGGATAGCGTCGAGGCTTACAGCTAAATATCCTCCGCATACTAATCTCATTGCCGGCCACGCTGCAGGAGTTTGGCTAAGAATCCTAGATTTCTCTATCCCTTAGCTTGCAAGAATTTTGTAGCTTGAGTAGTGCAATAGCATTAGTAGTTTTAATAACCTTTAGTCTTCTAGTATTTAGCATTTAGTTCGTAGTGTAAAAGTGATTCTTCTACTGCTACACAGCAAAACCTCGCTACCATCTGAAGTTATCTGTTTGCTTCTCTAGTAGAACACAAGCTTAGTTCCTTAGCTTGCTTGAACCCTGTAATAGCTTACAGCAGAATTACTAGCTTTATTAGAAATAGTGGGTTTCTCAGATCAGCGTTGAACTGCTGCTATCACCGTACAAATCCTCGCTATCAGAGGTTTTCCATTAGCTGCTTGGTTTGCTTCTGTTTTTTGCTTGAGTAGGTAATCCAGGATGACGGATAAGCGATTATTGAAGCATTTATCGGAAGGTCAGCTCATCATCAATTTCCTCAGTAACACCGATAAGACTGCGAACAGCGGAGGTGCTCTAACAGAGGCTCACGCTGCTGGAATCCTACTGGCAGAAGGTCTTACCAGCTGCAGAATCTAGGCAGAAGGACCCTATTGCGGATGGACTGGAAGAGGCACCGTATTACACTGCAGATATTTTCAGTAAGTACGAGGAGTCCAACGTGCTAACCAAGGCTGAACTGGAGCGAAGGATACATTGCTGGGCCCTCGACTTGCCATTGCTGAACCCAAGCCCTCTGATACTGGTACTTCAGCACTCTCTCGACTCCCCAAGTTCGTGCTACCCCATTTCAGCGGAAAGCAGCTTGAGTGGGATACCTTTATGGAACGCTTCTGCTTCATGGTGAAGGATGTGGCATCTATACGACCAGTTCTCAAGCTTCAATATCTGCTGCCTTGCCTAGAAGGTCCAGCTGCGAAACGTTTGGCTTGCCTTCTAGATGAGGTGGAGGAAGGAGTCCGAGCCCTCCGTTTTATTGGCAAACCAGAGGAACAGTGGGGTAACTGGTTCGTGGAGATACTGTTCTCCCGTCTGGACCCTTCTATCAGGGAAGACTGGGAGAAATCGCTCGAGGGAGCTGATGGCTTCCCCTCGTATCAACAGATGGTGGATTTCCTGGAAAACAGAGCTTGTTCACTTAATACCGCAAGGCCTCACTCTATTTCGCAGTTTACATCTGCTTCACAGCCCAAATAATAGCTAAGCAAGAAGCCTACAAGTACTAATAAGTCTGTTTCTGCCTTCTATACCGCCTCTACAGCGGATTCTCCAACTTCAAAGAGTCTTAAGGTTCGAGGTAGTTGCAGCTTGTGCCATGGAGGCTATTTTATTGGTTACTGCCCGTCATTTCTTCAGCTGGATGGAATCAAGAGAAGAGAGCATGTCGAGTCCTTCAGGCTGAGCTACAATTGTCTGATTCCGTAGCATCAGGTGGCCCAGTGTGCATCCAAAGGTTGCTGTTTGACCCCAGGATATCAAGACAGGCATCATACTCTGCTCCATCCCACTCAGAATGCGGCTTCCAAGATGCACCAGGAGTCTACTGCTCCGCCAAGCTCTCCTTCTGCTCAGGTGTAGTGTCAAATACGACACAGGTGAGTGAGCAAGCTTCCATCAAGATGGGTAGCCCTGCCAGTCATGCTCGGACTACGCTGTTAGCCACTACTTTGGTGACTTTCATGTCGTTCAAGGGAGCAGCTCTCGCTATTCGAGCCTTGATAGACCCTGCCTCAGAAGGATTCTTCATTATAGAGAAGGTCGCCCAATCTCTCTCTCTCTCTCTCTCTCTCTCTCTAAATAAGAGGAAATCTGCCATTTCCATTAGTGGGGGGGGGGGGGGGGGATCTACAGCCACACTCTCAAAATTTCTCCATACTACATAATCTCAAAATTTGTTACTGAGGTGATTCTTCGATCCACTCATGCCTCGAGTGCCGATTTTCACTTGAGTTTTTCAGCATTGATCCTTAGCAACCTCACTTCAGTCCTGTCCAAGGAAAGGTACTGCGAAGAAAGCTGGACGCACCTACAAGGTCTGGAACTGGCGGATCTAGCCTTCCACGACCCCTCCAACATAGACTGCATCCTGGGGGCAGATGTCTACCCGTCTTACTGCTGCTGGGTCTACGCAAGGGACCCATTGGTCAGTCTATCGCCCAACAAACTGTCCTGGGTTGGATCTTGACAAGGCCAGCTGCCCTCGAGGATCCTGGCAAACCTGCACAAACGATACGTGTCCGTCACACGATCACGTCTACTAAGAGTGATCTGGTGAAAAAGTTCTGGGAGATTGAGGAGGACACTACCAGGCCTATTTTATGTGCTAAGGAACTGGAGTCTGAAAAACATTTTCAAAACACGTATCGCGGGGACGAGACAGGGAGATACGTGCTGCGTTTGCCCTTCAATGCCACACTAGATCTGGGAGAATCGCTGCGAACAGCTTAAGCTTGTTTTCTGTAACTGGAACGTCGTATGCAGTACGAGCCTGCTCTAAAGTAGCCTTATGTTCACTTCCTCACGGAGCTGCAGGAACTTCACCACGCTGAAAAGGTACCAGCCTGCGAGTTGCTCGCCCCAGCCACTTACTACACGCCTTACCAGGCCGTGCTCAAACCGGATGGATCTGGCAAAATAAGGGTCGTGTTTAACGCTTATCAAACTTCAAGCAGCGGAGCATCCCTCAACGACTTCCTACACATTGGCCAGAAGCTACAAGCCGACATCAGAAGCGTCATCACCCGTTGGCGGCTTTTTCCCATCATGTTCACTGTTGATATCGTGAAGATGTTTCGGCAATTTCTCCTGGATGAGCGAGATAGGGATTGGCTTCGCATCTTGTGGAAAGACTTGCTGCAGAAAGCTCTTCTCATGTTCTTCAAATGTATACCGTAGTCTATGGAACGGCCTGCGCTTGATTTCAATGCAACCGCACGATGCTCCAACTGAGCAGCCGAGATTTCCACAATGCTGAGATTGTCCAGTCTCACATCTTCGTGGATGACATACTGTCAGGAGCGGACAGTCTCGAGGATGCTCTTCACGTTCGAGACCAACTCATAACTCTTTTCAAGACAGCAGGCATGGAACTGGACAAATGGGCGGCGAATCACCTTGGCTTGCTCAAGAATCTACCGCACGCCAACAACGAGTTCAAGAATCTCAACGTGGATGAGGTCGTGTCCACACTGGGATTGCAGTGGAATCCGTCTTCCGACTTCTTTGCTACCGACTCCTATGCTAAAGAGCGATGCTCTCCAAAATAGCTCGCCTCTTTGACCCACTCGGATGGCTGGCGCCCGTAGTCATCATTGGAAACATCCTCATCCAGCAGCTTTGGATCGCCAGTTCCTGACCAGATATTCGCCTCATGGAACACTCAACGAAACCAGCTGCCAAGCCTTCAAACGCTCCACATTCCGGGCTGGGTGTGCTCTCGAGGCCGTTCAAGATGGTATCTTCATGGATTCGCCGATGCATCAATCTATGCTTATACCGCAGTAGTGTACCTAGTGAATCACACTGATCAAGCAAAACCCGTTTTCGCGCTACTGATGGCCAAGAGTACAGTAGCGCCTATCAAGATGGTCACCATTCCACGGCTGGAGCTCTGCAGTGCTCTACTCCTTGCTCGCCTCATGCACAGAAAATACTTGAAGCTCTATAATCACCACCAGCAGGCGTATACTGCTGATCCGACTCTCAGGTCACCTTGACTTGGCTGAGTAGTCAACCTTCCAAATGGACGACGTTTGTAGCTAATCGGGTCAGCGAGGCACTGACTTTGCTACCTGGGGCCTCCTGGAACTACGTGAAGACCACCAAGAATCCAGCTGACCTCGCCTCTCGAGGCATAAGGCCACTCAAGCTGGCAAAGCAGCTACTATGGTGACAAGGGCCCCCTTGGCTCACCACGCGATGGGAAGAGTGGATCACTCCCCAGTCTACACACACGATAGTCATCGATGAGCGCAAGAGCTGTTTCGTGTTGAAGGGCGATTTCAGAATGCCCTGATCTCCGATACAGAGAAGCATTCCATCATCGTGCCCAGCAACAGTCGCCTAGCCGAGCTGCTGATCCAAGACGCTCACTTGCGCACCCTACACGGTGTATCGCAGCTTATAACGAGTCATCTCGCAATCTCATCCGCAAGCTAATACGACAGTGCATCAAGTGCACTCGCTTCAGAGGACAACTTCAAGTGCAGCAAATGGCTCCAGTGCCTGCAGTCAGAGTGACTCCAGCGCGAACCTTCACTACCACTGAACTGGACTACGTCGGCCCATTTATGTTGCGCTCCTCTAAAGGTCGCGGACAAAAGGTCTACAAGGGCTACGTGGCCACATTTGTGTGTATGGTGACTAGAGCCGTGCGCATCGAGGTAGTGTCGGACTACACGTCGCACACCTTACCACCCTCAAACGATTCGTGTCCCGGTGCGGGCTGTGCAGTGTCGTCTACAGCGATAATGGAACTACCTTCGAAGGAGCCAACGCCGAGCTACAGCGACTCTTCAACGCCACGTCACAGTTCAGCTGAAAAGTCGCCGAAGCCATCGCCAAGGATTTAAATACCATCTACGCCGAGTGCTGGGAGAAGCCAAGCGCACCGTCGAGGAGATTTCAACGCTGACAACGCAGATCGTGGCCTGCCTTAACTCGAGGCCACTTACCCCTCTCAGCACCGACCTCGAGGACCACGCCGCCCTTACGCCAGGGCACTTCTTAGTGGGATAAGTCTTGATATCGCCTCCAGAACCTCTCGAAGATTCACTCTCGTCGACTCGACGACCCTCAGTCGGAATCACTTTTGGAAGCGGTGGCAAGCAGAGGTATTGCGTCTCCTTCAGCAGCGTCAGAAGTGGTTAAAGCCAACAGTTGCAATTCTCGAGGGCGATCTAGTTCTCATCACGAACGAGCTGCAGCCACCTACGAAGGGGGCATTAGCGCGAGTGTCACATCTCCATCCGGGCCCTGACGGACTTACTCGGGTTCTAAAGATGCGCACCGCTACCATTATTCTTCAAAGATCTCGAAAAATGTCATACGATTGCCCGTGAATCCAGAGCAGCCTCTAGACTACCACTCAGTTTCAATATCTTAGCCATCTAGTTCAACCAATCCCGATTCGCTCATGGCAGGCAGTTCAACAGATCAAGAAAACTGCATAATTATTATTGTTCCTTGTCTTGTCTTTTACTTTACTCTACTCGTTTATTCTCATATATACGTGCTAAACTAATCTTTTCTTCTACTTTCAGGTCTGTATTTTTTCTCTTTTTTCCTGACGGTTTCGTTTCCACCGGTCAACGAGGCGGGCGGTCTGTCGCGGTTGCTCATTCAAAATAAGTGCCGCGCGGGTCAAAGGCCGTGCTTGACTCACGCATCACCAGTCTTGTGAAAGACTTGCGCTGCGATCAGTCATCGCGACACTTCCCCTCCCTTGGTTATTTAGATTAAATTTATATGCATTGCAATTATTTCCCTGCCAAACTACCCTATCCTCGTGCACGCGGCAGTTTATTCCTGTCTGGAATAGCGGACGCGATTTTCCGAGTTTGCGGAAGCCTCTATGCATTAGGTAGAACAATAGTACTTCACCAGTATGAAATACGTGCGTATGTGTGTGTGTGTGTGTGTGTCACGCAGTGCTATAAAACATGGTTTTTTACTCTATTTGTATGGCCTTCTTGTTACTTTTTTGTAGCCGTTATTGCTAATAATGATATTATAACCCTCTACTGCACTGTAATTATAATCGAACATTTTTGTTGCTATCTTTATCCATGCCTAAAACTTTTTCAGATTATATCAAACTTACAAAGATAGTAAATTTGTTTATTTCTTGATGGAGGTTTGTCTTGGAGGGGATGTTTGGACAACTTTGCAAAGAAGACGTTATTTTGATGATTCCACGGCACAATTTTTGATTGGTTGTGTAATAGAAGCTTTGGATCACCTTCATGCATTAAATATTATTTACAGAGATCTCAAACCTGAAAATTTAATGCTGGACAGCCGAGGATATTTAAAACTTGTTGATTTTGGATTTAGTAAAAAAATCGGCCCAGAGAAAACCTGGACTTTCGCAGGTACACCAGAATATGTGGCTCCAGAAATTATTCTCAACAAAGGACATGACAAGTAATTTTAAAGAAAAATTCTATTAGTGTATTATTTACATATATATGGGTGATTCCACGTGAACCGAAAAGTCAAAAATTCAAAAATTGCTGAAACTTTGATCAAATATTGTCTCCTATGTCTAAAATATACTCCTAAATAGAATATTTTTTAATTTCCAAATAATTGTGATTATTTATCTAAAAAGTTTCTGATGAAATCATAAAAATGGTAAATACAAAAGTTTTGCATTTTACCTGAAAGGCATATCTTAATTTTTTTTAATTGTTTGGTAACGTACTAAGATTGTTCGATGTAGCACCTATGTACACGTATTCTCTCATTGATCTTAATAATCAGTTTAATGTAAATATCTATTTATATTTATTCAAAGAATAGTTTACTGCATCCTTTATGATCAAACATGCCCATAAAATAAAGTATCCTATACTGGAGTTGAGACCGCCTTATTCCAATACATTAAGGCCTTCTAAACACCAATTTGAAATATATAAAGGTCGCCCCGCGTATTTTCGAGATACTAAAAAAGCAAAAATCGGGATTTTTTTTTATTATTTTGGCAAGAGCTTTTACGATCTACTCAGGGCAGCATTTAAAATCTATTTTGAATCACCTCCATTTGACTTTTTGTCTCAGAGATATGCTAATTATAATGTACGAAGAGTTACAAACCGTATTTCCAGGGCAAATAAACAAACAAGTATGGCTTTGAATGCTTATGAACTTCAAATTGGCAAATCTCGGAGACAAAAATCATATGGAGGTGATTCGATATGGATTTTGAAGGGTGCATTTAGTACTTCATGATACCACTTGCCAAAATAATAAATAAAATTTTAACTTCGTATTTTAAGATAACTCGATAAACGATTTTTTTTGAGTCATCTCAAAAATATGCACGGCGATCTTTACTGAAATTTCCTGAAAAGTCGCGAAAGACTACGTGCACGTGGCACTGCGCAACTACTCGGCGCAACAACACAAAATAAGGGAAATACACATAAATAATTCGAGAAAACACGGCAGGTTAAATGAATCAGCACGAGGATTTATTATAAGGTTGATCCTCCTCCTTTCGGCGTTACAAACTCTAAATACTCGTTATTACAAAATCGCGGCACCGCTCGCCGCTCGCATCCCTCTCTCCCTTACGCAAAGCTCAATACAATGATCGGATTCTCAGAGACCCAATTGGCACTTCTCGCACGACGACAAAACGCTTCCTCCGGAATCCTACGACAAGATCTCCCGGAGCTCGCTGCCCGCCCGTTCCATCATAGCCTCTCGCGCTTTCCTGGCCAACATGGCCGTCGCTGTTCGATTCTCAAATTCGTGCGCCACGACAAAGATCACCACTACTACACTTCTTCACGACTCGAACTACCCCAACACTACTCGCGAATCCTCGCATGAATTATGTGGCGCACTCGTCCGACGCACTCCCGGAAGAAAACTTGACCGCGACACCTCCCATCACCATCTACCTCGTGGCATCAACCGAAGCGTAATAGCCGGCAGGCTTGGTCCACTTACGCGGGCGTTCGTCGCTCGTCCTTCCTTCCGTCTCTAAATATTATCTCCTCCTCAAACGTCGGCCTCGGCGCGGCACAACTCCTCAACGTCCTCCCTAAACTCTCCCCTGGCGAATAATTGGCGAGAAAAATGGCGAAAAATCGTAGTCGATGGCACGGTTCGTCTGACTTCACGAAGGGCAGGGCAACGAGTGATGCTTTCTTCTCCACTCGTTAGCTTCCGCCTTCTTCTCCAGTTCCGACTACTGTTATCATCTCTGTTGCTCACATGTCGTCCTTACCTTTTGCCTCGTTCTATTTTCGATTGTTGCGTCGATCCCTTCGCTCTTCTTGGCGCTGCTCTGAAATGATTCGTTGATTGCTTTCTTGATGGTTCCGTCGTTGGCATCACTCCCAATCGGTTAAACCAAATCTATTCAGGTCCGCGCTAATTAGTGGCCGACCTCAGTTCCGTCGCTGACGCTAGCTGCCTCATCTGACGAGCGCAATTCGAAATGCACAATTTCTGTTCCCGAAATACGCGAATATACCACCCCAGACTATTTTCGGAAAGTCCCTAGGCATATAGCGCTAGAGGATTTGGCGCGCTCGGGTTCGGCGCACAGCGCTGTCATTCCCGAGTCTAATACCGTCTCGCGCCGTATTTGGCGAATGTTCCGTACGCGCATGTCTCCTCGCACCTATCTCTCTCGCCCTACCATTCGCTCGCTGCCTGGCCGGCCCAGTGCCTGCCTGCTTGGTCGCTATCGCCTCCTCGTTTTTCTCCTGCAGTGCGTTGGTCCAGGCATTCTCCTCAAACAAACGCGAATCCCCCCCGCGTTAATTAATTATTGTAAAGTTAACCCCTCGTGGCAGTGGTGGCGAGCATCGCCGTCGCGGCTCGTTGCCCTGTCAGTGTGTCCTAACCTATACGGCGCCGGAGGAAAAGGACGGAGGCTCGTGTTTTATTTGAATTAATTATTTATTTATTAATTTACATTGGTTTCTTGTGAGGCCAGAATCAGCCTCACAAATTCCCCCCTCCTAAACCGGGCCACACCCGTGTGGACCGCCTGTTTATCCTCGGACTACACTACCACAGCTACCGCCTCGATTGTCGCCACCACGCTACTTACTTCATGGGGTGGGCATACGCATCACCGGTCACCTCTTTCACACTTCTCCTACTCTACCTCATCCCACTTGCACTCATTCATTCTGTTGCTAGAAGGGAGGGGGGCAAATATAACAAATGAAAAAAAATTAAGCACTGATAATACGAGTACCTTCTCTGCCATCGCGTAGTGGGGGCTCACTTCTGGCGCTGTACGCGGACCTACTCACTCGTTCTGACTCTCTCTCTCTCTCTCTCCTTTCACATACTCGACGTTCTTCTCCTACCCATCCTGGCTACACCTGTGGCACTCCTCCTCTCTCTCTCCCTCATTCTCTAATTACCAAAGATCCCCTTCAGGATCTGGAACTTCATCTCCTCTGGCAACCCCTCGAGGCGCTCCATCAGATGCTGCGTCTCCTCGATCATCTGCAGTCTCTCTGCCGTGGTGCTTGTTGGTCCTCGAGCGGCGGGCTCGGTCGCGGCTTCAGCGCTCTCCAACGCCCTTCGCGCTGGGGCGGGTCCCACTGCCGCCACTGTCGGTTCCTCTGTCGTTGGTGGGCCGGCACGGGTGCTGACTCCACCGCTGGGTGGGGTCCTCCCGCTGGCGCTGTCCTCTCAGTCCTCGCTGGTGATGGTATGCCCGCGGACGGGGCTGGATGCGTGGCTCCGAACATGTCTTGGCTGGTGGGTGGGGGTACCCTCGCACGCCTCAGGCGGTCCTGGACCGACGGCGGGGTAGGCATCCTTACCGCCTCTTGGTACGGTGCGACGGTGGCGGGCTGCCGCTCCGGGATGGCACTCTCGCCTCGTCGATTCCCACACCCCGCGTTGGGTGGGGACTGCTGGTGCTGCCGGTCGCTGGTTCGCCGATCGCTGGGCTGCTCGGGGAGCTGATCCGGCTCCATTCATCCCCTTCCGGCTCTCACGTGATCACCGTAGTTGTCGGGGTCGTTGTGACTTCCGTAGTCGTCGGCCTCCTCGGCGCATTCTTTTCCCCCTCTACCTCCAGCTGCTGCTCCTTCTCCATTTCTCCTCGATCTTCCTTCTCTAGCGCTCCTTTCCCTCCTTATTTCCACTCTTCTTTTCCAAAATCTTCTATATCCTTCGCTGCTTCTTCCTCTTATAACTCTTCTCTTTCTTGCTCCTACCTATCCCACTCTTTATTCCCCTACTTCTGGCGCTTTCTGCTCTAACCTTGGCACTTCCACCTAAGGGAGAGAAAATCACATCAGTACGTTGCACAATCGGGTTCTCACAGGGGTAGTTTAGGGGCTTTGGGGCGAGATGGGTGGAACTGAAGCTACCATTACACGGGGAGAGGAGAATCTCTTTAAGTCTGTGACGTGAACCTTTGCGCTTCGCTTGTTCGAATCCGTCTCGAGTATGTAGACCGTAGGCGTCCGCACCTCTATAATTTTAAAGGGACCGTTGTATTTTGGCGCTAACTTCGCGGATAACACGTACACCCGTCGCAACACTAACTCGCCCACCTGAAACGTCATGTCCCGCCTCCCTTTATTATAATACTTTCCCTGCTGCTCCCTCGCGTCATCGGCGAATTTTGTCACTAAATCGCACAATGCGTCCAGCCTTCTCATTCGGTCCGCCCAATCCTCTGGATTCATAGGGCTTAACAAGTCGGCGCTCTCTATCTCTCGAGGCAAACTTTTCACCGGTCGAGGATGCCGGCTGTAATTTAGGAACGCTGGCGAAACCTTGTTTGTCGCTTGCGTTGCAGTATTTACGGCATGGCGAAACTTACGTACGTGTTGGTCCCAAGTCCGGTGATCCCCTTGGACGAAGGTTGAAATCATCATCTTTAGGATACGATTGGTCCGTTCCACTAGATTGGCCTGGGGGTGATAGGGCGGCATCGTCACGTGCTTCACTCGATACTCCTCTTGCGTCGCCTTCAAAAATTTATTATCGAACTCCTTCCCATTATCGGTAAGGAAGTAGTCTGGCGCTTCCCATCTGAAGAGGATCAGCTCTTCTAGGGCTCTCGCTACTGCCTTCCCATCCGCTGTTCGCACTGGCTTCACCTCGATCCACTTCGTGAACAAATCTTGGAATACGATCATGTACTTGTTTTGGGATTTGCTCGGCGGGAACTCCATGAAGTCAGCAGCTACTACGGCCCATGGTCGTTCCACATTTCGTCGTCCCATCAAACCCTGCGGTCCTGTCTGAGATACCTTGTGTTGCTGGCACTCCTGACACTGGCGCACGAATTCTTCCACTGCATGGTAAACTTCCTTCCAGTAGTATTCTCTGGCGACGCGATCGTAGGTTTTCTCGATTCCAAAGTGGCCAGACGACGCTTCCACATGCGCATCTCGCAACACTCGCTCCCTCTTCTCCGCTGGCACAGCTAACTTCCATCCTTCTTCGTTATTGGTGATGGGATCCAGGAGAGGATCCCGGCGATAACGGTACAGCATACCATCTTCCACCTTCCAATTTTGGAATTTCATCGGCGTCGCTATCACGTCCCTCACCATGGCGCAATACCACTCATCTTGGACCTCCTCGAACGCTCCCACTTCCTCGGTCTCGTACATCCTCGAGAGAGCATCAGGCACCTGATTCAAAGCCTTTGCCTATGCTCGACCTCGAAATCTCACTGCTGCATTTGCAGCTTCTTCAACGCCCACAATAAGGCCAGGCACTCCTTCTCCGTTGTAGTATAGATCTTCTCGGCTGGCGATAATACTCGGCTTACATAAACGATCGGGTGTTCACCGTCGTCCATTGCCTGCGCCAGCACGGCTCCTAGAGCGTAGTTGCTCGCGTCGCACTGCACGATGAACGGCCTTGAAAAATCGAGCGAGTACTGGTGCCGTCGTCAGCGCTCTCTTCAGGCCTTCGAATCCTTCTTGCTGTTCCTCTCCCCACGTCTACTCCTGTCCTTCGCGCAACAGTTTGAGAAGGGGTATCTCTAGCTCGGAATCATCCTCTATGAAGCGCGAGTACCATCCAACCATTCCCAAGAATCTTCGTAGCTGCTTCACCGTCCTCGGCGCTGGATACTCAATCACTGGCGCTACCTTTTCCGGGTCCGGACTCACTCCTTCGCTATCTAACAGAAAGCCGAGGTATTGCACCCTCGAGCAACAGAACTCGCATTTGGCGCGATAGACTACCAGCCCCACTTCTACCACCTTCCGCAATACCACTTCGAGCCACTTCAAATGCTCTTCCAGCGTATCTGTCGCGATAATGATATCGTCCAGGTATCCGAATATATACGGCTCGAACTCCGGCCCGAACATGGCATCTATTAGGCGCTGAAACGTCATTGGCGCATTTGTCAGTCCGAAGGGCATCCAGGTGAACTGGTAGAGTCCCGACCCCGGGATGGCGAAGGCTGTATACTGCGTGCTCGCTTCGTCCATTGGCACTTGATGATACGCCCACTTCAGGTCTATTTTTGACAAGTACCGCGCTTTCCTCAGCTTGTCTAGTATACTATCTATGCTCGGAATGGGGTAAGCGTCTTTCACCGTTACCGTGTTTAAGTCGCAAAAATCTATGAAGAATCTTGGGTCTCCGTCAGACTTCTTTACTATCACGGGGGCGCTACTCCACTCGCTCGACGACTTCTCAATTATTCCCTTGCTCAACATCCTATCGGCCTCTACTTGCATCATCCGTGGCGGCATTCTTCTCGGACGGTGTTTGATCGGCGCTGCTCCTCTCACATCGATGTAGTGCTTCGTATGCTTTGCTAATCCCATCACATCCGACGTCGGGGAAGCTAGTCGTTGACTAATTTCTCCACTATTTCCTTCTCGCTCTCACTCAATGCTAAGATTCCGGCGCATTCGGCGATAATCACTCCTGGGCCTTCCTTATCGTACGTATTGAACCTCCTCCACTTTCCATCGGGCACTCTCCATTCGTTATCTCTCCACTTCGTCTCGATGACCCAATCGTCCGCGAAGTCGGCGCCTAGGACCATCTCGTAGTCCGTATTTGGCAAAACCTTAAGACTTAGCGCTCCGACGGTACCATCCACATCTAGCATCACATCCAATTTCCTCGCTGTTCTGATCACTCCTCTCGTCACGTTTTTCACTCACGAATCGGTGGCGCGTATTCAATTTTTAAATTTTTCGGCTATGGAGGGCCCCACAAACGAGATCATGGACCCTGAGTTGAATAGTTCTTTGCAAATGTGGCCTCCCAGCACCACCGATAGATAGAATCTGTTCTCCACGGCTGTACCGACCACCCCGTCGTTTTCCTCGAGCCCTTCTTTTCTTGTCGCACGCTCGGAGATAAATCCATCTTTAACGGCTCTGACGCTTTGCTGAGTAATGTTTGTCGCGTCGCTTGCTCCTCCTCTCTCGCCGGTGAACGCGCTCCGTCTGTCCCGAACTCCTCAGCTAACCTTTCCAGTTCCTTGTTTAGATCTTCTACGCTTCAAGGCAGTTCTCGCTTTATAGTGCCCGTACTCTTCTTTTGCTGTGCCTCTCTGTTTTCTCTTATCCTCTTCACGGTCGGAGGCGATTCTGGCGCCAGGTTCTTCTCTTCTTGTCGGTCCAGTACGTCCTCTGATTTATTCTTCACTCTCTCTCTAGTCGGTACGTCTTCAGGTTTCTTCTTCACTTCCTCTCGATCTCGCTCTTCGGAATCGCTTTCAGGCGCTACCCTACTCGCTTTCTTACTAGGCTCGACACCATGATTCTCATGTCTCCCCCCTCCTAGAGCCAGGAAAGGGGCATTCTTTCCGGCTCTACCCCACAAACCCTCCTCTGCAATTCTTATCCTAGGCTCCGTCCACGCCGGATTTGCCGTCGGCGACAAGGTCCTTGTCGCGTCAGGCGCTATATCTTCTCCGCTCTTCACTACATCGTAGGCGATTTCCGGCCGCTTCAGGGTCCCGAAAGGCACTACGTGTACATGTTCTCTACCGATGTGCGTCCGTCGCTGGGTTGGCATCGCAGTCTCCCAGGACTCGCTTGATCGGATGTCTCTTCTTTCTTCACGTCCGCTATTTATCTTCTCTGCTCCGCTCATCTCTCTTCCGCTCAACGACTCCAGGCGCCGGTCTGCTGTTAACCGCCAGGGATTGAGTACTCGTTCCCTGCGATCTTACAGTCTTCGACACGCCAGATTAACCGTATGCGACAAGGTCATTGTCGTGTCAGGCGCTGCATCTCTCCGCTTCTCCACTGTCCCATAGGCGATAGTGGACGGTAACTCCAGGAATGAATTGGAACGAAAGGCGAAAGAGTGTCTGAGAATAGCATGTGAGTGGGGAGAGAATGTGGGTGTGGATGTGAATGTCAGTAAAACTGTATGTATGATGTTGAAGGGTACCCTAGACGTGAATGGTAGGAATATCAGGTTGAATGTACGTGGGAGTGATGTGCGCATTAGGTACGTCAAGAATGTGAGATACCTTGGAGTGAATTTGGCAGAGCGTATGAGTTTCCGGGTGCATGTAAGAGGCATAAGAGACAAAGTAACGAATGTAGTAG
>UELU01138219.1:0-20683 GCA_900490025.1 Megastigmus dorsalis | reverse complement strand
TAGTAATCCACAGACTTCTTGGAGATCTTTTATTGTTCTTTTTCAATTTTGTAGATAAAGATATAATTTCTTTGATTTTAGTTATAATTAAGTCAATAGCTCGTTCTGGGTCTTCAATATTACTTAATTGGTTCCAATATACTTTTTTATATTCTTTATGTATTATTTTGTAATCTATATATGTTTTATTTGAATTCTGATTTGCATTATATTTTTCAACTGTTAAGGAAACAAAGAGTGGATAATGGTCTGTGAAAAGCCTATTAAGTTTATATGCTTTAGCTTTTATGTCTTTAGATTTCAGAAATACATTATCAATACATGAACCCGTGTTATGATTATTATTACTTGGTCTTGTTATGCCAGTGAACAGCGGTAAAAAACCTGTTTCAAGAAAATTGTTCAAGAATGTAATAGAATCGTCGTCATGACTTTTCAAATCTATGTTGAAATCACCTATAATTAGTTAATTTTCATATTGTTTTCGAGACTTAATATAGCCGCTCACTGCATGTATAAAATTGAATTTTTCAATATCATGACATCTATACAAGGAAGTTATATTTATATTTTTACCATCCTTTATTGTTAAACTTGTGTTCAAAAATGTGACGTTATTTAATATCTCTATTTTTGTAGTTTCCGAGAAATTCATATTTACATAAATAATCACTCCATCCGCTTTATTAACATTACTCTTATTATAATATATTTTATAATTAGGCAAACTGCAATATTCAAAAAATTCCAAGTACCAGGATTCCGAGCATACTATAAGGTCAGGTTTAATTATTAGCGTTTCAAGGAACACTTCCAGATTTTTAAAGTTACTTTTCAGACTTCTTACGTTTACGTATAATATATTGAAATTACTACCACAAACCGCGTTATTCAACGACTGAATGTCTTGGAATTCTAGTTCGTTTTCGATGACGCAGCTGTAGTCAGGTTCGTACATTGTCTGTTTGTTTTGATGTTGAGGCTGGCGTTTGATTCTTGATAAGTGTTGTCTTCTGTCGATGTGTAGTTTCCGTTGTTGCCGAGGTGTGGTTATAATTATATCCATTGTATCCAAGGAAACGTTGAACTATTGGTCTTGTTGGATAATTTGTATTGTTAATTTTTTTTTATCATAATTTGTAAATAGGTACATTTCTCCGTGTCTGTTGCAATATGATTTACATCTCTGTTATCTTTAAACTTATCTTTGCCAAAGCAACAATTCACGCATTTGGCAATGTGTTGTCACAATCCTTTGTTTGGTGAGTACCTGCACATCTCAAACATGCCGCTGTGTTATTACATTTTTTCCCACTATGTCCGATTCTGCCATAATTATAACATGGTGTAATGTTTATATCATCAAAGACACGAATACATTGATATCCTATATATACTTTAAAATCATTATTTTTCAAATAACTATACACATCAGCTGGAACTCTGAGAATAACACTTTGCTTTTTGGTTTTGTTATTCATATATAAATGTTCGACACTGCAATAGAATTCACTGTTATGTGTTATTGTGTTATTTTTTTCCTTAATAAGTTCTTTTAAAATACTGTTTTTGTCACGAAGTTCACTGACCAATTGGCTGAGTAAAGTTATTTCACTTTTCATCACTGTATAATCATCTTTTTCATGTCCCACTATTGTTAGATTGTTTCTATCCATATTTTCTTTATTTACTTGTATTGATACATTTTTTATAATTTCCTCTTGTGCTTTTTTTTTCTAATAACTTGACTTGTGCAATTATTCTTCTAGCTTGCATATTCAATATGTTATCGTCTTCAATTGAGGTTATGTCCATTTCATGATGATTTGGACATATCCCAAGGACTTTACTTAACTTCACAGCATTTTTCAATTTATTAAAGTATGCTTCGTGGTACACATTTTCACAAATGACACAAATAACGGTTGACACTTTTCTTCTATTATCATCCACATAATACTTTTCCTCAGACTGATCAGGCGGGGTTCCTCCGTCCCCCGCCATCTTGAATTCTGATCAATTCTGATCAATTCTGATCAATTATACTTTTCATTTATAAAGCCAATGCTTTAATTAACCGACAGCTCGTCAGATCTTTAAAAAGAATCTGAAACTCTTATCGCATCTTCGTAGAAGTGCCGCTCGAGCCGCGAGGCCAGCAGCGGAGGTGAAGAAGAAAGTCGAGCGAGGCAGGAGGCTCAACAGGCGCGCCCGCCGGTATGTACGAAAGGCTAACTGTTATGCTCAGCACAGATTTACTTCTTCGGAGGTTTTCAAAGAATCGCAAACAATATCCCGTGACACGCACAAGCCGCGTTAATTCAGAGTATTGTCCTAAAAGTGCAAACTCGGTAGTTGGTACTTGCGTATGAAGAATGTTGGTTATCTTTGGCCGTTGGGGCCAATTATCAGAAGAAAGGGCAAGCCAAGAGGGCACATGCCACCAAAGAGGCCTTGATTTGAGATCGCTAGGAATCACATCGCGAGTAGCTAAGTTAGCTGAGTTTTCCTTACTCGGAACGTGCGACCACGGCGCGGAGGGTAATTCCGTTTGAATCAATGATACGCGATTCGCGATGAAAGTTTTCCAGTGGCACGGGTGTTTGTTAAGCCACATAAGAACAATTTGACTATCGGTCCATAGGTGAATAGGCGCAAGTTTGATGAAATCTAAGTTTCTCAAGTGTTTAACTAAACGAACCAATAAAGCGGCTCCGCACAGTTGGAGGTTGGGCACACTTATTGTTTTCACCGGAGCTACTTTAGTCTTTAAGCCTAAAATGGAAACCTTGATTTTACCCATCTCGTTTACAGTACGGAGGTACACTACGGCCGCGTAAGCGTGAATAGAGGCATCCGCAAATCCGTGTATTTCGTACGAAGCATCCTCTGAGGAGCCTAGCCACCGTTCAAGCGATATAGATGGGAGCGAAGCAAGTGAAAGACGATATTTGAGCCAACGTTCACGCATATCATCTGGAAGTAACTCATCCCAATCACATTGGATAATCCACAGATCTTGCATGAGTACTATCGCCATGACCGTATCGGGAGAAAGCCAGCCTAATGGGTCAAATAAACGAGCTGTATCTGAAAGAACGTACCGTTTAGTTATTTTGTTACCGGGATTGTCTAAAATTGCGGTGCTAAAACTGAACTGATCATTGGCGGGATTCCACAATACGCCCAGCATCTTAACTGAACCGTCGCGATCGATCACCTTAGTCAGATATGAATTATTACTTGTCAGTAGAGATGGTAATAGGTAGTGGTGGTTAGCCGCCCATTTGTCGAGATCGATGCCGGCAGATTTCAACAACTCAACGAGTTGATTTCTTTTTGTTACCGCAACAGCCAAATTATCAGGGCCGGCAAAGATATCATCAACATATGTGCTGGTATTTAAATAATCAGCTCCACGAGAAAGACTCGACTTTCCGTCGGAAACTAGCTGCATAAGGGCCCGTATTGCGAGATATGGTGCACTAGTTGTACCATAAGTTACCGTCGTTAATCGGCAGTCATTTGGAGCCTCAGTTGGCCACACTATTCTTAGCAAATCTTGGTCCTCGGGCATTACACGAATCTGCTGAAACCTTTTAACAATGTCGGCAGTGAAAACATATCGATATCGACGCCAATTTAGTAAAATCAATGCAAGGTCGCGTTGAAGAGGCGGACCGGCCATAAGGAAATTGTTCAGGCAATGCTTTTCATTCGTTCGCCGAGCAGCGTCAAACACTACTCAGATCTTGTACTTCGGCAGGGTTTGCATCACCGCATGATGGGGTAAATACCATGCTCTCGGATTGCTAATTTCTGCTGCGGGGACCGGTGCCATGTGACCGTGTTCGATTTACTCATCCATGAAATCTCGGTATTATTTTTCTAAACGCGGATTGCGTGTAAATCGACGTTGCATGCCATTTAAGGAACCTAATGCCATTCGCCGAGTTTCACTGGCCAATCTAGGTGGTTCTGCTTTAAGGGGGAGTCACACGACGTAGCGTCCGTCAACATCACGTGCATGCGTCTCAGCGAACAACCTTTCGCAGGCTTCGTCCTGCGGTTTAAAGATTTGCGTTGAAGTGGGCACTTCTTCGAGGGTCCGAAGGCGCTGCAACGCCTCATTTAAACTCGCAGGTTGGCAATGTAGCGAGTTAAAGGTAGTGACAGTAGTTGCTGCCCGGTTTGACTGTTTTATCACATGCCAACATGCAAAGAGTTCTGGACCGTTTTTCTAAAAAAATTGAAAACTCTGATAAGGTTGCAAAACGCGTTGCATAATTCTCTTCATCTAAATGGATCTAAACGCTCACTGAGTAGAAAAACGATAATAATATCCCAGTTTTCAACTAGCATTTGCATATTGGATAAAACGCGCACGATGCGTTGGACTTAGTCAGTGAACTGTCGTAGTCCATCGGTTGATTCCTCCTTCAAGGACGGTAACCCGACAAGCTTACGCAGTTCCTTGTAAACTACAAATCGAGAATTTTGAAAACGCGTATTCAAGGCCTTCCACGTCGATTCGTAACTTCCCTTTGAGGGGGTGACGCCTGTCAGAATACTGACTGCTTTACCCGTCATGCACGATTTCAAAAAACTAAGCTTCGCAGAGTCAGGGATACCGGGTACATCATGCACCAGTGCCTGAAAGAGGTCATGAAAGTTTTCCCACTCGTCGTATTCGCCGGAAAATTTTGGAAGTTCTATACACGGTAGCTTAGCCGACACTGGGCAGTGTGATGCAGAAGTGCCTTGCACGGAATCGATAGGATGCAGGGTACTTTCAATCTCGAGTTGAAGCTCCGAAAGTAACATCGTAAGAGATTCCGATGTGTCCTCGTACAAAGTTTGCAGACGAATAAAAACGCCACTTTCAATATACTGGTCAACAGCTGCATCTTCCGCAGTTACAATGTCCGAGTGCGTAGCACGGGCTTCATTCCAGACTTGATTAAGCCCATCTAGACGCATGTGTACAATGTCAACATTAAGTGTCTTGCGCGGCCTTTCCGCCAACCGTTGGCTCATCAGCTCAATCTCAGCAATTTTACTATTTTGTAAAGCAACGAGTCTGGTCACAGACGCCATCTCGAAATTAAGGAGATCGCATACGCAAGTGAATAAAATTGAATAAATTAAATTGATCTATAATTAGTTTATTTCCTATACAAATAAGGTAACAGAGGGAATTAGCTGAAAGGCACTGCAAGCCGCATTTTGAAATCGAATAATAATCAACACTTTGCGATCGACCAGTAAACCGCGCAATCAAAAAGGGGGGACGAACATAATGATAAACTAGAATAAGCGTCGGGAAGTAAGCAGCTAACCTGACCTCTAGAAAGCGCGCGCAACTACACAAATAGTCGAGCAAACATTTTGCCTTCGAACTCCAATACCGCAAATACACTACTATGCCATGTACACTAATGACGCCGTTACAAACAAATCTTATTGATTATAATCACGCATGCACTTATTTTAAGATCAAGTACGATCATCCACTCTTCACTCGGGGCACCATTTGTTTGATTCAGCTATTCCTTGTCAGGAAACAAAATAAAAAAATTGAAAAAAATTTACTTTCATATCATAAGTCTTAAATCCATCAAACTTTGTAAACGTATTCTACAGTAAAAAATACACATTTTTTCTATATAGCATTTTTTTAAGCATTAAAATTATTACTTATGTCGATTGTACTCTACTATAAACTGACCAAGATCTTTCTATTGGTCTTACAGTCTAATCAATATTCATGGTTAATCAGATTGCCCTTGTTTACAATCCCCCCCGAATCAGTTTATAGCATTTTTTTGTGAACTAAAAAATGGCGGAGATATGCAACTTCGAAGAAAAGTGTCCATTTTTTACGAATTTATTTATAACTGTTTACGAAAAAATCTTAGGTAAGCAAAAATAACGTGATTTGCAAGAGGGACAAAATACCTTCATTTTTATGTATGAATACTTAAAAAAAAAATTTCTTTCAAACTGGCAAAACATTAAACATAGGTAAAAATTTTTAAAAATTTTCTTACTTTTTAAGTCTCCATAAAAAAACTAAAAAGAAATATATTTTTAAATTAAACTAATGACACTTTGAAGAGATTCTCAAAACCTTTCTAAAACCCTGTTGTAAATTTATGTACGTCGATTTTTCGCTGAGATATAAAACTTTAAATATTATACAATTTTTGTTTGAAGGGGTCAAAAGATTATGATCGGGAGTGTATGTGTGACTAACATAATAATGGTATAGTATACTACTGCATTACTATATTGTATTAATTCAATTATATTCAATATTGTTCCATCATTATTTTAGTACTTACTAGCATTGGCCACCTTGAGAAAAACTAACATTAGCTTTGGTGCCACTATTACGTCTTCCAAAGCGAACACACCATCTACTTATATATCCCAACAAATGTACATAATTCTTTCATAAATTTGAATTAAAATATTAATTTATATAACAATATTTTAAATTTTGGCGTCATTCTAAATCTAATTTCGCAATTCATTTAAGAATGCCAAACGGGAGATTTAAATTGAGCAGAATATGAATGGCTTTAAAATTATTGTTTTAGTTACAAATTTGCGTAAAAACTCATAATTAATGTCATCTTTCAATACATACTGTGTAAAATCATTACAAAGTTCATTGCAGCAGTTATTATTAATTTACAAGGTCATGCGCGCTAAATTTGAACACCCCGCTACGTCTAACCCGACATTTATTACAATTGAAAACAACATCAAATTGGTAGTTTAGTTATGAATTTGAATCCAAAACCGTAGTTAATGTTATTTTTTAGTAAATTCTATGTAATAGTAATTGCAAAATGCATTTTAATAATTATTAAATTAATTTACAAGGTTGTGTTCCAGTCAATTTATATTTTCTATTTGGCATTCTTAGATTCTTAAGAATATAAAACTCCATCTAAATGCACCCTAATATTCTTAATATTTAAAAAAAATTCATAAATCAATTAACCGATAAAACTTACATTATTTACAGTTACACAGAACTGTAGGATAAATTTTATTAAATAAAGTGTCAAATTACATTCATAAAATGATACTTTCATTCAGTATCCATACCCACCTACTGCACTTGCAGTATTAAAATTCCGAATTCCCCAATGCCCGAATTCTCATAAAACTAATGCATCGGTTAAAAACATTCATAATAGCAGTAGACATTATACGTAACTATATGTGTGCAAAATTTGGGAGGAGATTACGGACTTAAAATTCGAGGAAAAAAATTAGAAATTCAAAAATTTAGTATAAGCTCTTATTTCTTATAAGTAATAAGATCTTTAATGTATCTAACATATAAAATACGCAATTCATTCTCGCGATCTTAGATAACTAAAAAAAACATTTAAGGTTGCAGAGTACATAATTATGAAAACAAATCTGTACATTAACGACTGTTTTAAAAAGCTATTATGTAATAATATGTCAAAATAAGGCTATATAATACAACAATTCCATGTTTCCTTATATATATATATATATAAAATAAGTTAGTAATATCTTTGGTTTTTTAAAATCTTTTCAAGCTATTTGTACGCCAAAAATAAAAAAAAAATAATTGGAACCTCTGCATTTATGCATCCAAACTAAAAAAAAAAAATAAAAAGCAACTGAATCTTTACTGGTTACAGAATCCAAAAATCCTAATACTAGACGAGGCGACGAGTGCGTTGGACACCGAGTCGGAGAAACTGGTTCAAGAAGCCCTGGAACGCGCGACGCGGGGTCGCACCGTGCTAACGATAGCCCACCGTCTCAGCACGATTCGCAACGCGGACAAGATAGCCGCCTTAGAGGTGGGTCGCATACGCGAATGTGGAACGTACGACGAGCTCATGGCCCTTCCCGACGGCCTCTTCAAGAAGCTTGTCAAGCATCAGACGTTCGGCTAACAAAAAAGTGAACGTATAAGAGCGCGGGAGAATACGAAAACGCGCGAAATATTATCCGCGCGTGTAATATATGTACACACATACCTATACACATACGCGGAGCGCGTGTGCGTGTCTACTCATTCGTGCTGTAAGCTGTTCTTTTTTGCTTATTGTCATCGTTACTTTATATATAGAGGCTGAGAAAGAGAGGATGAGTGAGGGAGGATGGGAGGAAGAGAGAGAGAGATAGAGCGAGAGTGAGAGGGGGGAGGGGGGGCATCGCAGACACACCTCCCTTTTCCCAAAAAAGACTCCTGCGCTTATAAACGGAATTTACTCTCTGAATTATCTCTTGCATTATGATGTGTACGTGCAATACTCGCGGATACAGTTATAGTTACGAATATAGTTTAACTATCTTTTGGACTTGAATTTGAATTTGAACATTGAAATTTTACGTTTAACGAAATTCGCATATGCGTGAGTGCAGAATCGGACTTTGCTGTGCGTGAATATTTTTAAAGTTCCGTGTGATTGTGAAATAGTTGTATATACGTATCGCTATACACACGCACACGCGCGCACACACAAACACAAACACACACGCACACACACGCGCGCGCGCGCACACTTTTGAATCCGCTAGCGATGTATGTAGCAGTGCAACACACATTTACGCGATTGGACTTTGAACTATATTACATATACAAGCAGTTTGAATTTCTGGATCTTTATTTTTCGAACGTTACGGACTGAAATTTCGGAGCAGCAGGTCGCCGCACGCGACCAAACGGTTTACTCTCGTTTCTCGCTCCGTTGTTTGTATGAGAGAAAGACAAGAATCTATTTAGATTCGAAATTCAGAAGAGCGTTGGCGCAAACGACTTTTTATTTGGGGGCGCGTGCAGAGATGACTTACGAATTTTTCGCTGGCACTTTATCGCTGGCGCACTTTCACTTGCTATAGCCAGTTAGGCTAGGCAGTTATGCTGCATGCGGCAAGTTGATTCTCCCTCAGTCAGCCTCCAAGCTTCGACGAGTGTAGACACAGCGTAGATCGGAGCAAAACGTTGTCGGTGCACGTGTATGCATACACATCGCACACGCACACGCGCGCGCACACACACACACACACACTCACACACACAAGTCCACACAAACACAATTACGCGCGCGCTTTAAGGGAGACTTGTTTGCTTTGTATACCGCGACGTGTGCAAATAACAAATTTGTGCCACCGACTGCTGTTCTTCAAAGACCAAATATTGCCTTTAAAATTTTACGTTCGGCCCGATAAGTTACAAGCAGACACAGATATATAAACATTGATGTAAACTCGATTGGGGAGAAAAATTGTGCTGTAGTCTCCCTGTTTAATAGTCATATTTTGTAAAATTTATTGTATTTAAAAGAGCAAAGGTGGAAGGTTAAATAATTGCAAAAGTGTATAGTAATATTTAGATAATTATATAAAGAAAGGTTTTATTTGTTAATTACGTAATAAATTGTACTTTATTAAGAAAAAGAGTTTATACGACTCAGTGTATATAGAATCCTTGTTACAAACTTGTTATTCGAGACTAAAGAACAATGCTTACCACCTGCAAAATAGTGGCTCGCAGGCTAAAACTCAAGCCAAGTGCCTTGCAATCAATTGGAAAGTACAGCACAACAGTGTTGAAAAGTCCTTATGGAGAGGTTGATGTGCCAGATCAAACACTCAGTCAGTTCATCTGGTCGAAAGCAGAAAACTGGAAAGATTTGCCTGCTCTGGTAAAATGTGTTTCTTATTAAAACTAATTCAATCATTTGTATTTACACAACAATCAAAACTGCAGCGTAATAAAAGGTATTATGTTTGAACATATACATTTATTGCTATTTGAATCATTAAATCTATTGGAATTTAAATTATTACATTTGTAACTTAATTTTCTCTTAAATAGCAAGTAATTTATTGTAGTATAAGTTGTTGAAGTTGTATAAATATTATAGAATTGTTGGGTAAAATTTACGTTTTTGCTAAAGAAAAAATGAATATACATGTTATATATGATGTAGAACTTATTTCTGTTATCTTTAAAAGAACTAACAGTTGAAAAAATATATATATGTAAAATTGTATTTAATCAGTAAGCGGATAGCAAAACGCACCAGTAAACAGTTTAAATATCCTGTAATTTTCACAAAACATGTAGATAAAATTTTAGTTAAAAAAGTAGAATATATAAGATAAGGGTATCTAGATACAATATTGGAAAGAGTTGAGTTACCAGAAAAGCATTAATATAATTTTCCCGATGGAAATAATTAGTTGATACGATTGAAAATGGTTATCGGCAAGGTCAATCACACGCTCAACAATCTTCTTTACTGTATTCTAGCGTCATTTACGTAACCGGCAATCGAACATCTCCAAACATTGTCTAATTGTATTTACCATCGATTTTCCATTACGTGCGCATATCCCGTGGCATAGCTTAAGCGCGCAAAAAAAATCAATAATCGCTATAGGGAATTGAAACTTGCACTGCATCAGCGAGGGACTGCACGGTATAACGATGCTGCGCGTCCAAATTCAACCGATAAATTGGCCGCTGCCACATGATCACGCACATCGCTCGAATTCGCAGGGTGTGTGCGGTTATTGAGAGTAATTCGGCTTACGCAAGCGCGTTCAACTCGTTTGTAAGGAGGCAAAACGGTTAGGCGGACCGGCGATAAACATTATACGAAGGCGCATTTTTGTTAACTCGATAAGCTCGCGCCTCGTCGTGGCAAAGTCCATCGAGTAAACAGCGAGTTAATCGTTTAATCTTGAGTACTCGAACAAAGCGCGAAAAACTCATTGGCTTCGTTGCAACAAAATCCTTTTTTCCCTCGCTTGCCATCGATTTCTTTGGACAATATTTAGATGACAAAGAGACAGCAACTTTTATTTTGTTTGTTTTATTTTTCTTAGATTCTTTGATCAGCCGTGTATTTCATTTCGTTCAAACGCAGTAATGAAGCTCATAGCGCCGCTTCATCGTATTTACGTCATACTCGCATATTTTGGTCTTTTTATTCATTGAATGAGGCGCACTTTTATTAATTGACTACGATTGGAAGCTTTGCCTTACGGAGTACCAATGTAAAAGCTCGATTCATATATATATATATGCCTTGTGCTTCTGCAAATATAAAACAATTTATCAAAAATTTCAGATTACCGTAAAGCTACGATTATATATACTCATTCGATATAAACGCAAAGACTTAAATTTTATAAAGGGCATAAAACGTATATCTAACCGGGATGTCAACGCTTATTTAAAAGTTTGATTGCTGACAGCTTTGGCTGACAGTATTTAAAAATGCGCATATTATAAATAAATTCATTAGCGTCCTTGAAATTATAATAAATATTAGGCATTGCGATGCTTTCTTGAAGAGATTTGTTTTTGCATGTGAAGCATTTAATACAATTTTTATAGGCATTTTAGGAAACATTATAAGCACACATTTTAATTAGCGAGTATAAATTTTCAAATTTTAATTAAACTTAAAATGATAGTATCGTAACTAATTTCTTATTTGTATAGTATACATAGATGTAAAAATAATAAAAAAAACTACTTGTCAACTTCACACATAAAAAAACTGAAGAAGAAATAGCATGACTAAAAGATAACGCTGTTTTATGGGATAATTATGTATACGAAAATGATGTATATATATGGGTGTGTGTGTGTGTATTTTATAGCTCAAATGTCGTGTTTATGCAAAAGACGCAGTTTAAATGATAGTTCAGTACATGTACGTGTAACCGAATTTCTAACAGGATGATTTAAAGTTTTCGCTACACCATTTTAAATATATATTGGGATCAATTGCCTATTTATTAAATTGTACAATCCTCAAACATTTTAGACATATAGATACGATTTAAAAGTAGGATTAATTAATGTTATGCGATCGTTCGCGAGATAAATAAAAAAAAGAGAAATTTATTACTCACATACATTTTACGCGATGATATCTATTTATCCACTTGTATTCAAGAAGTATTGAATAAGATTATATTTATAAATCATTTCCGTTTATCGCACTAATCAAATAAGATACATTATACGTTACAATAAGCTTTTGGTGCAATGCTTTTGAATGTCAGTAGAATTTGCAGGGGATGGACATTAATTCGCGCTCGATAACGATATTGTTGACTTACTCCGATATGCACGATAAAAAAATGGTCTAAAGTACGTCTGCGCGTTGATATAAATTAAGGACATCGGGTGAATCGGCGCGCGGCATTTCATTGAATATAATCGCGCTAAAGTTCAGCCGGCACGCAAACAAAATGTATAAGTATTGGTGGGAAAAAATTGGCGAGATAAAGTTTGTTCTTCGGACTAGACTTTGTATCAGCGCACAAATATTGCGTCTCAGATAGCCACGATGCTTTCGCTCCGAAGCAGTGCAGTTTACACCGAAACTTATCGGAATTAAAGCTATATGTATTGTTTAGCGTTAATTTGATAAATGATCTCTTACTGACGCGCAGTCACAATAAGATTGTTGAGCCTGCGGTATTTATAAAATTAGCTTACTGCACGTTTATCCGAGGTGCTTAAAAAAACAAGGAAGCTATCGAGTCGCGTCTTATATAAATACAGTTATCGGTAATCAACTACAGTTGCTTGCGTTATTCATTTGTAAATAAGATACATATACAAGTATACACAAATCTATTTTTCAATATTTGGCTGATTTAACAAAATTGCGATACGTATAATTATTGCTATCTAATCGGTGCCAGTTTCAGTAAATTAATTCTCTTTGCCAAACCAATGAGTGTAAGCTTTCGTATTTTGGGTAATATTTTATTAAAAAACCAGATAATTCTTATATCGGTAAATGCATTATAATATATCCATGCATAGAAGTAAAAAGCTCTCGCGTTCGCGATACCTCGTAAAGCCACATCGCTCATATTTAGCCGAATCAACTCTTGATCCGATAATTGCTCATCACAAAACTCATAATAGACATGGCTGGGTTGACCCATCAAAGAAGGTTTTCTCGTCGCTATAACGACAATTCGACGAGGAAACTCTGCAAGCCCCCGGCCCCTTGTTCTCTATAACTGCACCAAGAGAATGTAATGGATAAAGAAAGAGTACATAGAGAGTCTGTGGTCGCACAGACATGCGGCATGTCAGGCAGGTCCTATACCTTCGGGATGAGCGAGGCGATGTGCAAGCGTGGCGCCCAAGCACTGCTGGCGAACACGGGGCTGAGGCCGGGCGACAGGATAGGCCTCCTCCTGCCCAACATACCCGAGTACATGGTAGCGGTGCACGCGAGTCTACAAGCCGGCCTCGTAGTCACCTTCGCCAATCCCTTATTCACGGTCCACGAGCTCACGAGGCAGTTTCAGAGCGCCAAGGTCCGGTGCATCATCACGATACCGCAACTGCTGGACGTAGCCCAGGCAACGGCCCAGGCCCTCGCCAACTACGACTGCACCATCAACGTCGGGGGCGAGCCCGTGCCCGAGCAAAGGTGAGCTTGTGTCCTATGTGCGCAGCCCTGGGGTATGTGCTCCTCATAATTACCGTTACTGGGATACCGAACCTGTTGCTTTGAGGTTCGCATAGCCACTGCATCATCCACTGTCGTATACTTGTAAGCTAATGTCCCTACGCCTACATGTATAGAAGCGTGCAATGCAGGTGAGTATTCGGACGCGGTACTAAGAGCTTCACCGCATATTGTACTTGTGCAATTAATAACCGGCCATGCTTATTCTCCATCGGAGAGCAACAGATGACGAATATATATGCACGTGCGCGGATTCCAATTAATTTATTACACAGCTCATGTGGATCTAAATATTTGGGTCGATGACTCGTTCTTGATCGATTTTAATTGATACCAAATGCAAAATTATAGACAATGAACGTATACTTATAATTGATTTCCTTTATCTATGTGTTGTTCCTTTTCCTGTTGTTCTCGTAGAGCATTGACGAGTTTGACTGGTTTTACCTATAACGTGCTTTCTAAAACTTCATCTCTATCTTCATATATTTCGTTAAATGCGAAAATCCGATAAGGTAAGATCCATTTCGACCCTATGGAACATGCCCTTAATAATGATAATCGCAGCTATGCATTTTTCAATTAAATGTACGAATATAAAATTACATACAAATTCAGCGTTATTGTAAAGCAAGCTTTTAAAATTAAAAAAATTCTTAAATCTTATGAAATAAATAATTTTGCTCTTGTTCAACATGAAACATCCTTTTCTAAATTCATTAAAACGGCATTTTTATGTCTGATAAATACCTTTGAATGATTCATATTTTTGATATACATATATCAGTGCGTTATCACCGTCTGGATACTTCATTTCTCATTACTCTATAATTGCAGTAATCTTTTAGGTGCCATTGACCTTGTATCAAAACCTTTAGAGTATGCAGATTAAAATAAATTACCAAAATGGCGTTTATGTTTCATTTACGTTTCATCAATCCACTATTTTTTTGTATGTTGAAAAAGTATTAATTTTTATCCATTTTACGTACAACCTATACAATAGCTTATAGATTATGCTACGTTGAAATACACTTTCTTACACGATGATGTGGTCGTAATATTTGTGCTAAAATCTACATGCAACTAAGGTAAATGACCCAGTGACTGGACACGACTACGGACAGCACTAGTGTCTGGGCGAGTTCGACCAATCAGACCATCTAGGGGTGTCTAATCACTAGTACATGTTCGTAAGTGTCCATTCACTGGGTCTTTCACCTTAATACTTATCTGCAACATGGATAAAAAAATTTTACAAGACAGAGAATGGGATAAAAAGAATAAAATAATCTCAAAAATCTAGCACGAAAACAATGATAAAACCAAATGCAATTTGGTGTCGAATACATATTTTCATTTAATTAAAAAGGTAGTGAAGGTCTAAATATCAAATCAAGATGATTTTTCACAGTCTCCCCAGAACGTGTAAAATAAAAATTGCACGAAATTCTTGTTCATTTGAATAAATAATATTTATTAAATTTATTTTATATAAATTTTAATATAGTTTTAGTTGATATTAGTATCAAAATAGCCATGTTTACATAATATTAATGCTGCTTGTATATAACAATGTCTTATTACGCAGTTGTACGGAAGAGCTTATCGAACCGTATATTTGTGTTTTTTCTTTAATAAATATTTTTTTAATTTGCTCTGTTACCCCCATTTTTCATTCAACAATTAGAAAGTACAAGTCTTCAACTTTCATACCCTATTTTTACATTATTCTCTGCAATGTTTCTCTGTAGTACATTAATAATAGTGAACAGAATAGCGCGATACCTTGCAACTCCATGTATACGCTGTGCAAATCAACAAATTGAATTTAAGTAATTTTTTATCAAAATTTATTCGGCAACCGGGATCGGGAAAAATTCTATATTATTATTCTTTGAATATTACATTGATACCTATTATTTTAATTTTATGAAGAACCACCAGATTAAGAGAAGAAAAATTGAAATTGCACTTTTTAACACAGACTTTTATGGGCGAAGCGCGATTTGGCGAATGTTTGTTGACTTAATAGCTTAAAAGTACATAATTTTTTATAAAATAAATTGTAATTGGTAGTTAATTGCCTATATATTGCGATTAGAAAATAAAAAATAATGATCACCAGGAAAACTTTCAAGAAAACTTCATTCATAGAAAAATTTATACATATTAATGTATGGAAACTTCATTGTAGTGAAAAGTAATAAAGAGTATTTTACTATTTTCTATATTTTAGGATGTGTAACTAGGCACAAGGCCGTATCTATTGCTAAACGGCGCATTCACCATAAAAGAAAAATAAAATTTAATGATTGTTATACAACAATAAAACTCGATCAATCAACTACAAAAGTTAAGATTTATTTGCGATCACATATGTAAATTCATATAAAAAATACAAATTATGAGATCATATAGGATTCTTGGATGAAATAATTGGTACAATTCAGCCACTCTCGCGAATCATGAATGTTATATAATATTATACGTGTCCAATATTAAAATTAATATAATTTTACATAAACTTATCTAATAAAGACATGGATAAGGTCGCATCTGAGGTTTCACGAATGATGTCATCTGAAAATTAATGTTAATGGTCACATGAGATTTTGGCGTGAGATCTTGCACGAGATCTCAGCCCAAATTTTACCTAATATCAAATTAACTTTTAGAAGGCGGATAAATTTTTATTCAAATCGACTTATCATTTCACCTAAAATTTATATATAATTTCAACGGATTACTCATTTTAAGTTCCCAAACAATATATATCGACTACTGTAAAACTTTTTTTTTTAATATTTTAGTGTTATAGTTGGTATACCTATGTTTTTTGGTGCGCTGACCTTGTAAATCATCATTTCAAAATTGTTTTTTTTTTGCCTGAAAGTTATGATATATACCCATGTTATTATAATTGATACGCTGAGTATAAAAAATTTGACCTTGAAAAGGCAATTTCCAAGAACAGCGACACCTCCAGAATTTTTTCACTATTGTTTTCGTACTCAACATATCTAAAAAAATGGATATACCTAATACCGCGATCTTAAGTTCAAAATAGCAAAAAAAATTTAACCTTGGAGTGGCAATATTCAAGGTCATACAGTCTGCAGGATTTTTTTTCCCTTGTTCAACGCAACAAATTTTGCCTGAATACATCAAATAGCTGTGTCTTGACCCCGGCCGCCCTGTAAAGGTTAAGGATACGGAGACAGAGAGAAACGAAAATGGGCAGGTTTCGAGTCATAAAATCTCAAGATAAAAAATACTTTTAAAAAGAATTAACTCAAAACTTCTTTTATACTTTTAGAAGATGAATATAATCGTGTTGGTATAAGAACTGTATTTCTAAATCATCAATAATCTTTTGTTACAGTTTATTCAAATAAAAAAAGAATAATAAAATTGTAAAACAAAATTTATTTGCACAATATTTGAATTACTTAATATATAATCAAAAATTTAAATGATACAATGAATTTCGATAAGCAGCTATTTCAAATCTATTATTATAATTAGCTGTTATTATGAGTATTAATAAGCGCGTATACAAGTGCCACTTTATTGCTGCATTTTAGTATAGAGTAAAAATGGACCTATATAACTGGACGAGAAAAGAAAAGGCAGGATCTTGGACGACCCGTTATACATAAGCTGCTGCAACATATGTGCGCAGATACCGGTTTTCTGGCTGCGAATATGTCGCTGACTCTTGGCCACTGTCAAATTTCACGCTATAGACACAGAACTTGCTCTTGATAACTTACGGTTGTTATATATATAAATACGAAACAATACACTTTCTCATTAACACCAAATATGCATAAGTTTTCATGCAATAATAATTTTTTTTTATTATATTTCATTAATTACATGAATATATACCCACTAAAATTCAGTCGGGCGCCAATTTAACAATCTGCAATAAACTTTTAATTTTCTACACTTCAGAAATTTGATGTATTTTGGTAATAATGCAAGATACTACAGCTCATCAGTACTGTATCTTACAATCTTATCCATCATATTTTTAATGAAGAGATTAATTAAAGATACAGGCACAACAGATAATTTTATTTATGATCGAATCGTACGTTATTACTTGGTTATTATCTATTATTAATCCATTTAATCATCAACTATGTCTAAACAGTTTTCAATACTTTAAATGAAATCATGTCTCTAAATACATTATTTTTTAAATATTTTTTCAATGGTAATTAGTTTATCAAGTCTACCTATTATATATTATAATCTTCTAGAAATTCGAATGTAGCATTTTGAACGGGTTCCCGTATGTAATAAGCTGGAACTGATTAAAAAATTATGTTAATACAGAATGTCCTTTATTCCATTAGATATTGCATGATTGGCAGTTTACTTTGTCCCAATCGATCACAATTTATAACCAGAATAATTTCTCACATGAAAATACTTTGAGATAAAAAATTTTTAACAGAAATTGAAGCTTTATAGTATATATAACTTGTATACTTATAAGCGATATAAGCAAGGGAATTATATATTTAGAAAAAATCTTCAGTATAGATTAACGATCGAGACTTAAAAACATAACAAAAATATGTAAAATATACTTGATTTGTAAAAAACTAAGCTACAAGACTAGATGCACATGAGCCAGCTTATAGGGTGAGACCTCAAAGCATCAGGAAAATAATCACCCAATCCCATGCCCACTCGTTTTAATATGCTCCCACACCGAACAACTAAAAAGCATGAACCATTGCAGAATCTTAGGTCTAGAATCTCTAATAAGCCCATCGGAAACCGTCCAACTGCCAGAAGTTAAATCGACGGACATCGCAGTATTGCCCTTCAGTTCGGGCACCACCGGAATCCCCAAAGGCGTGATGCTGTCGCATCGGAACCTTGTAACCAACATCATGCAACTGACGCATCCAGCCTTGGTCGAACCGGTCGATCCGCTCAAATTCCAGGAAACAGTATTAACCGTTCTGCCCTTCTTTCATATCTACGGCTTCAACGCCATCCTTAATTACCTCACCTACACGGGCATGCACCTGATAACGATGCCCAAGTTCACGCCCCAGGACTACGTTGGCTGTCTTATCAAGCACAAGCCCACAGTATTGTTCGTAGTGCCCTCGCTACTGCTCTTTATTATCACGCATCCAGAAATCACGGCTCAGCACTTGTCCAGCGTAAAGAAGATATTCTGCGGCGCCGCGCCCATGAAGAAGGGACTTATCGACCACTTCTTCCAGAAGATTGGTCGCACGGACTGCGTCATAACACAAGGTAGCTATATACTGTACGCATAACGTGGAATTTGCTACCGTCTAAGAATATATGCGATTCAATTCTAATTTAAGTAATTTAATATTTGAAATAAACTACCACTATCCCATGCACTTCGTTAATGATGTAAACATTACATGATTACAGCTTCATGAAATTCCATCTCCGATTCATCAAGATTTTTGACGAAAGAATCTGTGAATTGTGAATTACCGATGTGGTGATAGGGTTTCTTTTTTAAATTAGCTAATCTATATCTTCATATAATTTCGTGCAATGCGCAAATTGGTGTTCGTGAAAAAAAATGTTTCCAAATTTTTACTTACCATTTAAACATGATCCCTACTTAACGGACGTCCTGCAGAAAATCGTGTAGCAGGAAATCCTGCAGGAAATTATATAGAAAAACCTGCAGAAATTGTATACACGATTTTATATAAATTCCTGCAGGAAATGCCATTGTTTTTTTTTTTTGCAAAATTTCACCATTATCCTTATATATTTTGTTAGGCACGAAATCTGTAAGCTAGAAATCTTTCCGACACATATCTCTATAATGTACTATTTCGCACGGGATCTATATACAGTTGTTAAACACCCTGTTGAAAAAGTTTACCTGATGGAGAGTCACCTGAGAATCCAGGTGGGAATTCAACGGATATAGCTTTGGAACTTTTTCGAGGTGGATTTCCAGGTAGATATTCATGACTTAGAGTATAAAGTTTACTTGAGTTCGGTGTCCCTATTTGATGTCACCAATGCGAATGATAACATATATAATCCATATTGGGGAATTTTATAATACTTGAATTTTTAATAATTTAATTAATTTAAAAAATAGTTAAAAAATGGAACGTAACCCGAACTTAAGTAAACTTTATAATGTATACTTTATAATTTAGGATGATCTACTTGAAAATCTACCAGGAAAAAATTTCAAAACGTCAGTTGAATTTCCACCTGAATTTCCAGGTGAATTTTTTCAACAGGTTAAGTCCGCCTGATCTTATGAACCGAGATAGGTACTTTACAGTAATTGCAAGTCTTTCATTTTGACAAAAAAACTATAAATTATATATATACGCTTCCCGGTGTGCATGAATGAATACATGTAGAATAGATGTATATGAATATATGAATATATGTTTTGAATAATATTGTATATATTATTCTTTCACATAATCTTAAACACTAAAATGTCAACGTGTAAAATATTAGTCTGGTTTTTATCTCAATTTCAAGACCAATAAAAGTTTAAGCATAACCCTGGTGAAAGTGATCCATTGAAATCGATTGGAATTAATTTATTTTCAATCAATACCAATCGATTCCAATAAATGTAATCGGTTACATAAAAATGCCTATTGAAATTCAATCGATATCATCGATTTCAATAACAATAAAATTGAATACTCAATTTTAGCATTCGTTCAATGAGATTTCAATTCATTTGAAAATAAATATTTAATTAATCTATTTCATCTATAATTTATTACTTATATATACATTTGTATTATTTTACATTGATAATCTACATTTTTTTAATTGTAATTTTCATTATATTATGTATTAATTATAAAAAAGTCTGCTATAATATTTTTCAATTAACAATTAATAATAAGAATAACTTTATATTAATTGAAGTGAATAAGTGCTTCATGCATGTATTTCTTATGCAAATATTTTTTTATACTTATTGAATTTCAATTAACTTAGGCAGTGTACAAAGGTAGCTTGCGTTTTCAATTTTTACTATCATTATTTTTTGCAGTACGTTGTTAATAGATGTTGTTAAAGTAACATTTTCATATTCTTTTATTATTTTTTTTATATGCGAAATTCCAGGGAAAGATTCTTCAATATAAATTTCAAAC
>UELU01138218.1:0-11251 GCA_900490025.1 Megastigmus dorsalis | reverse complement strand
AGAATGTTATTGACTTTGTCCTTTACAAAAGTATAAATTTCGATCTTGGACTTTTCAAAAGTAAAAATTTACTAATTTGTACTTTAAAAATAATACATTAGCTAATTTGTACTTTTCAGAAGTACAAATATGAGTTCTGTTCTTTTCAAAAGAACAAAACTACGATTTAATGTTTTTGAGAAGTGTTATTTTGCTAATTTATTCTTTTAAAAGTACAAATTCTCAGATTTAGTCCTTTCTAAAGTTTAAATTGGTCAATTGGTACTTATACCTTTAATTGTTAATATTTTATTGTCACTTTTTTAAGTAAGTAATTATTATTTTTTTACCTCATTCATTTACCTTCATTCTAATGTGTATTGGAGAAAAATATCTTTATTAGGAGGTATGCATTGTGGTAAAAAAAGTTATATAAAAAAAAATTTTGTCGGTGACAAGAATCGAACCCTTGTCGCACGAATCGGCAAAACGATAGTGCACGCGGTTTAACGCTCTCGGCCATTATTACAAATTGACATTATAGGTATGAAACTTATACAAACTTTTTTACTCCCTGGAGGGCTTAGGATAGCTTGAATCGGCACCATTTCTTTTCGACTAATTATCTCGAAACTTTACACTCATCAAAATTGAGTAAACAACCGTTTCCAATGCAAAATTTTACGTTCTTTCGTTTGGTGTAAACCATTTTCTCGGGGACGAAGCCGTTCTCGAGATATAAGCAAACAAAACTTTCATCTTTAACATTTCTTTGTTAACGGAATACGCGCCACGCGGGGCCACGCGGTGAGGCCGTGAGGGGCGGTGCGTGGCGGAGGAGTGGGGTTACAAGAGACTCTTACGCACCGAATTAGTAGCAGCTTGCTGCTAATTTTACAGCAGCTCTGCTACTAAGGTAGTAGCAGAGTCCCTGCTACTGAAATAGTAGCACGCTGCGGCAAATACAGTAGCATTTTGCTACTGATTTAGTAGCAGAGGTCTGCTACTGTTTTAGTAGCAACCGGACTGCTACTAGATTAGTAGCACATTTTTCTCCGTGTTGTGTTAAGGAAGCAGGACAAACTGCCACAGTTCTAATATTAGGAGCTGCAAACAGTTGCGCATATAAGGCGCTTTGTCCAGAATGACACGTTCACAATTTTATAAAATATCTTTAATCTTAATAAATAACTATGAACATACTTGGTGGCCCGTCTACAGGCAATTTCTGGTGCTTTATATTATTATTATTATAATCCTCACTTTTTTTCTTTAATATTTAGATATAAGTAAGTGAAAGAAATGTAAACCATCCATGTACTTTATAAAAAAATAGGAGAATATATTTAAATATTTTATTCCTTTTGCTTACAATAATTGCCAACAGTAATTTTGTCTCGCATATGAGAGTGGTATGTGTTGCCGAGTTTCGCCTACACCTTGTGGTTCTAAGGGCCCTGGCACAACGAGATATTTACTCAGCGGTTAAGAATACGCTTTCGTTTTTGTGCTTTGAGACGGCTAGAAACTCACTCCTCGGTTTAATAGAAGCTGTAAAGTTTCTCTTGATGTCTTCTTGATTAAAATTTGGTAACGAAATCATATGGTATAACTTATATGATTTCCTGCTTATAAGTGGAAGTTTGTAGTTAATAAAAATGCTACCGCGCGTGCATACTAAGTGCGTCTGTGATACTTCGGCAAAATTTACTATTGTCATTTTGCCTATTTATTGGAGATCTTGATACCCCTTCCTCTTCAATAATTCGAATTACCCCTCGTAGGTGGGGGTTACTTACGACTGATTTCTGGTTTTCGATCGCTTCTAAAATCTGCGTGTTGATCACTATATTTTGGTTTGTGATTCGTGTTACTGTATTTATTAATCGCGGTAGACTATAAGGTGTAGTTTTATTCGCCTAGTTTTCCCGCTTGAAGTCGTGCAATAGTAGTTGCAGATTTACGATTTCCGCATCCAGACGTGTGATTTATTTTGATGCACATATGCTTGTTGATTATCGGTAAAAATTACCCACTCTTGCTCTAAATAACTCACCCAGTATGTCAAGTACTTGGCTAGCCTGGATCGCCGTTATTATGCTCCAGTTTTGTGCCATAGCAGAGAATATTTAGAAGCTTCTTAGAATCATTTCTGAAACAATAAATTATAGATTCATAAATGATAACAGTTCTCCTCCTCTTGCTTCGTATGTAACGGACATCATTTTTTGATCTAGATCCGTTGGTGGGTTGTCTAATTATAGTTCGATTGTTTTATTAATTAGCTCCTCCTGATCTACTTTTTTCATGAGGGTCGCTAATATTTCTGCTGCCTCTACATCCATCATTGCCGTCAGTTCATCTGCTCCGGGAGTAGCATCCGTGCGCAGATGCCTCCTTCAATTTCATCAGCGTTTATTATTAAGACACTCCTCCCTTCTTTCCTTCCCGTCGTTCGTTCTTAAATCTACATTTATTGTCTATGTATTTTTCTTGGAGCCGTCCTTTTAGCGTTATGTCTGTCGTATTGCCTTCGTTTATTTGGAAGGGGTTTGGAAGGGGATAGCCTTTTTACTCGCGGAGCACGTCACTTCCGGTAATCCTAAAATTAATGAAGTGCTCGTTTTTGTTCCGATCATTGTGTAGTAGAGACGGTTTTCTGCACTAGCTAATTTTAAATAGCACATGGTTCATAGATTTGCCGTCAGGCATGCATTGATAATGGATCATTTCCTGGTTCCTCCTTATTTACATTTTCTTACGTTTTTTTTATATTCTTGTCTCCTTTAAAATGGTAGATCTTCCTCCGATACCTGAAGTGTTGACAGCTGGTCGTTTTACGAAAAGTGTGTGTATAACTTATTTGTTAATGACATAACCCAAGGCGGATAACTTAATAGTTAAAAATGAATTATTGATGTTCTTTTCATTCTTTTTAAATCGTTTAAATGCTTTTGAATACAACGTGTATGTTCAATAGCATGCTGTAGGTTAGAGTAGTGCTTTACTTCGCATATGTATCTTTTTACTTCTTGCCGTAAACCTTGCAAAAAGGTTTCCAGTGCTAATTTATCCCGTTCCTCTGCGGAGTGCATTACTTCCGTCAGATCAAGGTGAACCTTTTTCCCTAATTCAATGGAACTATTCAGCATGAGCGTCATGCGAATGCTACATTGCTGTAAGCTTTCTTCGCCCAAGTAAGTTTTTCGTTCAGTGTGAAGAGTTCTACAAACATTTTATGTTATTCCATTTTTATGATGCATTTTTTATGTATATTGTAACGAGGGAATTTATTTAAGCGTGGGAGCGGCCCAGTAATTTCCCTACGTATACAAGCAAAAGACAAATGATAAAGAAGGCCGTCAGCTCGCCGTCAAAGTTCTGGCAGCTGATTTTAATTATATTTTTAACGTTTATCTGCATAGGCAGATTTTAACTAAGGGTGCCTAATTTTTAATTAAGAGCTACGTTAATTTATCGTTCAAGCAGTGAAGCTCGATTAATAGATTTTACTTTAATATTTCTAGAAATTATCTAGGCTCGACTAGCCTGAGGCAGAGTCGTGAGGTCGGACAGCTTCAGAGACGTTCTAGTTTTAAACTGAGTTTCGGGTTACGGACGGGCACTTTCACACATTGAAATAAATATACATTCTGAATAAATAAAAATAGAAAAGAAATAAATACGCTCACACCTTACTTTGAATTCAAAGTTTAACAATTTTTGTCCTTTAATAGGCAATTAAGTGTTACATATGAGGCATTTCACGTCAACTCTCCTAGCGCGGCGCGCGAACGCCTAATCATGCTATTTCTAACTCGTATTTGCAGTACTAAAATATACTTAAAAAAAATATCCAATAGATGTTTTCGATGTATTTTTTCCTCAGCTTTCCAATGGTGTAAGCAGTTATTTCAAAATTTTATATTTTCAACTTTAAAAATTATAAAACGTCGTATATCTCAAAAAAGGTAATCTTAATATTTTTTTTCATGTTTTAGATATAAAGCTGAGGATTTTTTACATAAAAAAACTTTTTTTCCAGAAAGTGCTCAAGATGTTTTCTTCGAGAAAAACGATGCGAAAGAGTAGGCTCATCGCCGCCGCCGCGCACGGCGCAAGGTACAGCGTGCAGACTTGTCTGCCCATTACCCCATTCGTTTTTTATCTTTTCTCTGCTTAATAATTTTTTCTGAAATATTTGAAATTCAGAACTTAAAGATATTTTTTTGAGTTTCAATCTATTTTCATCTATCGGAATAATAGCATGGTATTGTAAAGTTCCTGGTATAGATTTAGTCCCATGTAGCCTTGATTTTAGTTTCAAGACAGTTTTTTCATAAGATTCTTTACTGCTATAAAAGACCTTGGTTTCTTTGCAATAATTTTTAGCCCATGTGTACAGATCTTCTGGCGTTGAAATACGATTATTGGTAGAAAGTTGTAGACTCGCTCGTTTTGAACCTCTTTTTAAGTTTGCACCTATGCCATCGCATACACCAGGAACTTTACAATACCATGCTTTATTCCGATCTTGCTTATTTATTAACAATCTATACCAGGGGATCTATACTAAAGCTGAGGAAAAATACATCGAAAACATTTATTGGTTTTTTTTTTTAAGTATATTTTAGTACTGCAAATACGAGTTAGAAATAGCATGATTTGGCGTTCACACGCCGCGCTAGGAGAGTTGACGTGAAATGCCTCATATACAAAATAAAGTAACAAAATGTGCGCCGAGTGCAATTTAAAGAGGCCTGTCTAAGGCAGGCTACAAAATCAAGTGGCTCGACAGTTTAATTTTTTAATACAAACAAATTAAATAATATTCAGGGGTTTGCCTAGAAGAGGCATGCAAATCGCTCTCGCAAAAATCGAGTTGCTTGGCTCACCATATGCAGCGTTGCTCCACCTCCCTCGAGCGTAGAAAATGAACGCGAGCAAATGGAGATTTATTTAAACGGACACAATGAAAACGCGCGTGACGCAAGGCACTCTAACACTGGATTACGCGCCTCAACTTAGGCAGAAAATTACTTATTAAATGGAATTGAAATAAAATTTAATTACACGTGTTATGCTATTCCTACCGTGTTGTAGCTCCTGCTGGTATCACCGAGATTTGAAGCACCGGGACTGGAAAAGCGAAGCAATGCAATTACCAATTTTAAACAATAATTCAAATTAAATGATTCCAAAAAATATATAATGCGAACGAGCGCTGCCAGTACAAAGGCACTTCGTAAATCGAACTTTTATGCGAACTAACGAGGCAACTACTCGGCGCGGAAGTCTGAATGAAGAGATGGTCCTTGATGACCAGCCAGTAGAGAAGTCCTCAAGGTAAGCTTCGGCGAGTCCGACGAGGGTCGCGGCATCCGACGCGCTCTCGTCGCGTCGCCCTCTGATTGGTGCGCTGTAGATCGGCACCAGATCGGAATTTTGTTGTTATTTCTATTGCTCTCTCTTGCTCCAATGTCGTCTTCCCTTTCCCTGTAAGCGCAGGCACTAAAAGTATCTCTTACTGTAATTTACCATAGTTTTGGAATTTTGAAATATTCCAATGTGATGCTAGGGCTTATAATGTGCTTAATAGGCAATATTTGATGGAATTTTCCGGCCGACCTATGAATTGCAATCGGAGCCTTTCAGGCATTAAAAATGGAGTGTTTTTTAAATCATAAATATTGGAAAATTGAATTGACGTGGAGGCAAAAAATAATAGAGATAAAAGAACCATGAAAAAAGAATTGAAATGCTTAACTTAGGCATTTTATCCGATGTTCCGATATGCCTGATCGTAGGCATCCTGGAGCTGCGGCGTATTTGTTGAATACAGCGAGTTCTTCTTTCGGTAGATATTGACGTTAAAAGAAAAGGTCGGTGGTCGACAACGCGTAGTTGTGGACATGTAAAAAATAAAAATAAAAAAATAAATAATTGTTTCCTAAAATTAACGACCCGAGACGAGAGGTGGAGGGACATCCCTTCTGGTTGCTTTGTTTCCCTTTTTAGGCATTTTTCTTATCAAGTATTCGTGCGGTTAACACGTGCGACAATCCGCCACATTACAATATTTATAATTTACCCAATTTATTGTCCCCTTTTATGCTAGTAAAAATGAAAATTATTGCCTTAACGGTTAGTAATTAATTACTCCTATTCCATGTTGAATTTGTATTCGCTTGCAAAGATAATGATATATGTCTGGTTCGTTAAGAAGATGTGCATATTGGTTTATTTGTGGGCTATACCGCACTGCTTCCCCTCCTTTGTTTTATAGATTTATTACTATCTCTTGGGTAGCCTCAGCTAGACCGATCGGCGCCACAGCAGCCGGGCTCGATGTACAAGGGCCGTTACCTGTAGTTTCTTCTCTATTCGGCACTATTTTATCTTGCTCACGAGTTGGCTTGTCCCTCGCAGCGTGCAGGAGTAGCTGCGTGATGTAATTCCACAAGCAACCTGTAATGTGAATTGATCAACCATATAGAGTATATAATGTATACCCGTGTATCACGGTATCGAGCATGAATTTAAATATTCGCCCTATCATTACTATTCCTATTATCGTAGCGTTAAATGAGCCAAATGACATAACTTGCGCCCATATTCTTTTTCCTGTATTTGTTGCTATTTCATTTATGGCTTCTTCATCAAATAACCTAGCTACTGAAAAACCGTTTCTATATGTTCCTTTTTCCGATATGCCTAGTGCTATCGAGGTAAACATTGCTGATCTTTCGACGGGGAACATCAAATGCTGTTTTAGAGCCTGAATTTCGGATTGCGTGTAAATACCGCTGTTCGCTAATGCTATTGGATCCGAATAGGTCCAATTATTTGTTGTTGATGGTTTTAAAAACATTGGCTTAATTCCTTTAATGGTTCCATGAGGTAGTACAGCAAACCAGTCTTCTTCAATTAAAAACATAGGTGGAATCAGCAGATTACATGTAGTTTTGGTACCGAATTGTTTTAAAATGTGAGTTCTTGGTGATAAGAAATAATTTTTTCCATCTTTTGTTACTGGTAATTCTTGATAGCATGTCCGTGCCTCTATTCTTTGCACATCAACTTGTACACATTTCATTAGATGTACGACTTCTGCTACTAATCCCATATACCCATGTGTCTGAGTTATTTGATAAGCAATTGCTACACTTAACGCATTTGATATTATTCTCTTTCCTAATTCGCATTTTTGTACAATGATATTGTGATATAATCTTTTTAATTGCCCTTTAATGTGTTTTTCGACGTATACAAATTTTGAATTTACGTAATTAAAAATATTTAAGTCATTTATTGATGTTTTTTTTAATTTCTTCTACTACAGGGCCTTCAATAAAAAATAGCCTCGGGTGCTCGGTACGTATTAATTCATGTGATCACAGTGGTCTCATACCGATCGCCGTTGCATTTTTCAGATGAAACTTCGTCTAGAAACTGGACCTCTCCTCTGTTTTTATCTGAAGTGTGTGATCCCTGCCCGCAATGTTTAACCGTTTTGTTAATTTGTTCTTTACATAATCTGGCAATCTAAACATTTTCTATTAAAATCTTGCACATCTTCTTTTAATTTCTCCCAATTATAATTCTGCTCAATTCGCTTGTATGTTTTGTCACTCCTCGGTGTCCTCCTACTACTGAGCAACGAGCTTTTCTTATTATTACCTCTCTATCTTCCATGACTGGATATCGAATTAAACCCAGGCATATTATTAATTTTGTGTCTGTTTCAGTGAATGCTTTCTTTACTTTTCTGAGAACCTTCCCCCATTTCATATTCTCTATAAATTCAGTTTTAGCTACGCTTGACCCCTTGCGCACTTATTAAATGATCTAAATATGGGGTATTTCGCGCCAAACCTCCCAGGCTGGTAAGTGGGCGCCCAAAACCTCACCTTTTGAACGCGTTCCTGCGGTATGAAAATGAATCTATCGATAAAAGATCGTGTACGTTTTCGATGTATTTTTTCCTCAGGTTTCTTGTAGAGACATATGTTTTTAATAATTTTCTCGTTTTAACCTTGAAAAAAAAAAAACGTGTTATACCTCGAAAAGTGTATTTTTAATATTTTTTTAATACTCTAGATCGAAAGATCAGGTTTTTTTATATCGAAAGAGCTATTTTCCTGCTAGGATTTTTTTTATATTTTCGACGAATTAAATCGTGATCACTTACCCTCAGCGGCAAACCAGCGCGTGCTGCGAGACTATAACCGACCGCGCGGCCGCATGCAGCCGTAATATTATTATAAAGTATTAGTTGTAATCGATAGGTGGCTACAGGGATTATCCACAAGAATTTTTTCACCCGAAATTATAAGAGAAACTAAATTTTGTTGAATCGCATCCGCGAATTTTTCGGAATAGTTCATATGTTCATTAAGCAGCAGTCAATAATTAATAGTTTCCTTCTATTCAGAACATTGTTTTTAGTCAGTATCGATTCATTTCGCAATTTCAAATGTACAAATCCTTTAGGGATTGAAAATCACCTCGAAAGAGGAAAGTTAATGAACATCCCACAATCTTTAAGAGAAATGTATCCTAGCATAGCTATGAGTAGTTATAGTAGCACTATGCCTCGTCAAAACAAATTTGACCTTGAGACAGGATCATTAACCTCAGACAAGGACCGGTATGTTTTGACGCACCTTAGTGCCACACACGCACACGCACGCGTACGAGCCATAGTGCCACACATGCTCGGACACGAGCGTACACACACACACGCAAGCGTACGATCCATAGTGTCGCACATGCTCGTACACGAGCGTACACGCACACGCACACGTACGCGTACGATCCATAGCGTCGCGCATGCTCGGATACGCGCGTACACGCGCACGAGCTATAGTGCCACGCACATTCACGCGTACGAGCCATAGTGCCGCACACGCACACGCGCGCGCACTACTCATAGTACCGCACGCGCACATGAACGCTTGCACGCAATCACGCACACACGCACGCGCACACGCATACACGCGAAAAGAGAGAGATTTAGCGGCTCAAGTTGTGATGTTCCCTGGGCGACGACTGTATAGAGACTGAATGCGATGATGGGTGTAGCTAGACCCTACCATCATTATCTCCCCCACCCACACGAAATGCATATTTCGAAAGTTTACAAAAGTAAAAACCACGATGGAAAATGGCACGTGGAGTGCTAAATTTATAAAAAATATTCGTCTGCTATAAAATATCTCATATTAATTATATGTAGAGAGATGAGCAGCACGTCCCATATTTATGAAAATATACGAAAAAGAATCTTTTGGAAGCTATATGACCCTAGAAAGGACTGAGAAATAAAATATGCGTTTAAAAACGGCATGTGGTGTGTCGAATTTATAAAATATATATTTACATCAGTCAATTTATTAAAGTTATCGATTGAACGCTATATTGGCTTCGTAGGATTAATAGCGATTTCTAATATACATTATATATTAGCCAATAAAAAGAACATAGATCGATTGATCAATCATCGATATTTGTTGATTTCAAGCGATAGTGCAAAGATAAAAGTATTAGGAGAACAGAAGAGCATTGACGGTGTAGCATGTGCAGTGCATTAACCCACGCCTTTTGTTAAATGGCCGGACAGCTGAAACCTGATAAGCGCTCATTCGCTGCAGGAATTAAAACATTACCGCCTATGTCACATTAAGCCACTCAGCATTCTCAATGGCCGAGCAATTGAAACATGATAAACGCTACCGAGGTTAACGCTTTAGCGAATGAGAGTATCATATTTGCCAGTGTTACGCATTATATTACAAGGTTGACACACGCCCGTTTTCCAGCGTTATGATGGCTTTTACTACTGCTTTTTTATAAACTCCTAATACATAATTATTATTTTATTATAAAAATGCAAATAAATTAATACTTTTTGTGGCATTTCACCTGATAATTAATCAATGCATAAAATGAGTCAGATCAATGTAAGAATTGGCAGATATGTATCGATTTTAATCGATATGCAAAAAGCGACATATAAACACATGAATCTAAATACATATTTACATATATATATATATATTGATGGCTTTTACTACTGTTTTTTTATAAACTCCTAATACATAATTATATTATTTTGTTATAAATATACAAATAAATTAATACTATTGAGGGATTTCATTTGATAATTAACCAATGCATAAAATGAGTCAGGCGATTATAAGAATTGGTCAGATACGTATTGATCTTATTGGCATGTAAAAAGAGGCATATAAATACAAGAAATTAAATACATATATATGTATATATATATTAGGTTTTAATTAAATTTACTATCTTATTAAAAATTTTAAAATGCGCCACTTTACATAAAATAATAATAAATTTAATATTTAATTTAAATTTTAAAACGTAGCATTATATATAAGAATCGGTTTTAAAATGAATTCATTGTTAAATAAAGAAAGCGATGCTTATAAAAATGCGAAATTGCATATTTTTCTATAGTCAGATGCACTTATCCCCTCTTTTCCTTAAAATCTAACGGTCCAAACGAGTATAAAAGAGGGTATAATAGCACGAAATGGATCACTTATCTAAAAACCGCCAAAGTACCACACAGTATCGACCAAAAACGAATAAGAGAAGTATTTTGAATCTTATTATTTAACGCTAGGGTTCGCACTGAAGCGAGAGCCGGCTCTACGCCTATTTTGCAGCGAAAAGTAGAAAAAAATCTTAAACTCTATACAGGCGCGCTACTACTAAAACTGCTTCGAGGTATTATTGATCTTTGCTGTTTACATACCATCATGACCGTGTATAATTGTGGAATTTGCGGGGACCAAGATACTGTTATAAGGATCATCGAAGACTGCATTAGCAGACGAGGCCTGATTGATAAATCATTAGCTTTATACCGGTTTATGCTGCAATATACAGCGATAACACAGGCCCACAAAAAAAAGTATGTGGGACTGGGATGGAGACTAACATTTTCTTATGTATTTTTTCCCGCTGAATCCGAATTCATCAGAAAAAGTAGGGGTACCGTAGCAAATTTTTAAGATAACCTCAAAAAACTGTTTCTCTATTCATATATACATATATATATATATATATATATGAATGTTTTCTCGATTCGCACATTGATGAATTTCCACAGAACCTTGGGAATTTCAGTGAAGACCAAGGTGAAAGATTTCATCAGGACATGAAAGAATTTGAGCTTAGGTGACAAGGAAACTGGGACGTAAACATGATGGCGGACTATTACTGGTATATATATATATAT
>UELU01138217.1:0-11714 GCA_900490025.1 Megastigmus dorsalis | reverse complement strand
TTATCATGCTCTTAATCGGCCTCGGGCTTGCTTTTCGATATCAGAAGTGCTCGAAAAAAAAATCTACAAGAGATTAATTTTTGTAACATTGCACACACATTCCTACATGCATGAAGAATAAGTTTGAAAAATTACAGCCGATAAGCCGTGTCTAAATTTAAATAATACAAGTTAAATTAATTTTTTTCGTGCTGTGATTCAGCGATTCGATTGAGTTGCGATACTTCAAATGCTCTTAAAAAAATCGAAAAGTGTTTAGTCTATAAAACATTGTACACAGATTCTCTGATGCATTAATAATAAGTTCTAAAAATTACCGTCTTTGAATAGCCGCCAAATTTACATAATGCAAATTTAAATGTATTTTTTCATTCTGTGCATCGTCCTCGGGCTTTTTTTTCGATATCTGAAGTGCTCGTAATAAAAAATCTACAAGAGATTAATTTTTGAAACATTACTGTTTTTTGAAAAGTGCCGATCTTGGCTCTGACAAGTGCCGTTGATTCCTCAACGTCTACAGGTGTTGCTCTATGTGCCTGCCACCGTGTTCCAGCACCAGTTCCGCACACCGAACAAGATTTCCGACCGCTCCTGATGGAACCATCGTTTCCACTAATTTCCTGAAAGGCTGCTATGATTTGTCGATGGCACTCTTGCTCTTTGTCGACTGGTGACTTGTACACTCTTTCCTTGCAGTCACCCCACAAGAAATAGTCGAGTGGTGTGAGATTTGGTGATCGTGCAGGCCACTCTACCGGACTAGCTCATCCCATCCACCGCTCAGGATACCGCTCGTCGAGGTAGTCTGAATGTTGCAATGTATTTAGAGTTTCTAAGGGAGACTCTGCCACCACTGCTGGCAGATCTTTCATTAGAAATACTCGAAAATATGTTGTATTAGCATGATGGAGCGCCGCCACACTTTGCCAGGATCGTCAGAGATACGGTTTATTGGTTGTAATTTTTCAAACATATTCTTCATGCATGTAGGAATGTGTGTGCAATGTTACAAAAATTAATCTCTTGTAGATTTTTTTTTTTCGAGCACTTCTGATATCGAAAAGCAAGCCCGAGGCCGATTAAGAGCATGATAAATTCATTAATCTTATTGCAAATACTCATTTTTCCTATTTATGAATAAATTACCATAATTAGTCCCATTCTTCCGCCCCTTTCCCGTCTTTTGGAATGAATCGGATATTCGCACTCTTATACGATAACGCGCAGCTAGTTGAGAAACAGTTTTTTATATTTGATTTATTTATTTCTCAGCAATTAATATTTTTCTTAGTAATTACTCATTATTTATTCATTAAATAATAATAAGCAGTTGCATTTTCTTAATCAGAAATCGTTTCAAGAACATGGATTTCTGAAGAAAATAAGTAGTTTTGCTAAAGAAGCAAATTCATTTAGTGAATTTATTTTGATTTAACATTGTTTTAATGTTTATATCTAGATTTTAATTATTAAAATAGAAAGCATCAAATCCTTGTACGAATAGATATTTGCGCGCCATTTTGTATTTGCGAATTGTGTATCGATACGCTGAGACGCCTCAAAGACACATACTTGTACAGGATACACGACCAACACAAGCCCGACGGACTTGTATGTCAAAACAGTGAACGACTATGTTTTCAGCTAAGCGAATAGAACAGGGAAGGTTAGGCGCGCTCTCTTTCCCGTTGCACGTTGCTTCTGCCGTAGCGCGGAAGCTCCGCCCACTCTCTCCCCTGTCGCCGGCGCGGTAACGGCGGCGCGAGCTGATTGGCTGATTTTCTAAATTTTCAATTGTCTATAACTCAAAATTTATGCGTTTAATCGAAAAACGGAAAAGTTACGTATGTCTTAGAATTTCCTCCTCTATCTGGTAGTACCCTTATTTACGTTCAATATCGGAATGCCCTGTATATTTGAGCCCTATACGACTCTGTAGGTCATTTTAATCCATGACATTGGTACATATGCGTACGTAAAATTTTGTGCTGCTCCTAAATCCGTAGTAAAAAAATAGAGGTTCACATTAAAAACACAGGCTAGACCTTAAAATGACCTTGAAAATGACCGTCAAGGTCAGAAAATAAAAAATAGGGATCCCTGTTTGAAAAAATGAAGTAGGTCTTGAGCCAAACGTCTATAATAAATTCGAGATCACCATTGAAATTCTCGTTGTAAATCCTATCGACCTACTGGGTCCAGATAAAGCAGGGAGTAAAATTTGTTGCGCATATTGGTGTACAGTCTGTCGACTTGCTCCTCTTGGGACATCGTTCCAGGTAGTCTGGAAAATAACAGCTGAATCGATATAATATAGTAAAAAACTGGCTCTTCTTATACTTGGAACCGTGCACGTATATCCTCTCCTAATTTTCGAACATAAATATTATCTATGTATTACTCCCCGAGATCCTTCGTGAAATCTTTCCATGTTCGCCAAATCTATTTGTTAACTATGTACATATTTAGCGCATATTTTTCCAGAAGCATCGTCACTGGTATTAGAATTTCTTCGTCGGTGAGAAGAGCTACTTTGCGTAGTTTATCTACGTTCATTACAAATTCATCGATGCTTTTGTTCTTGCCTCCGCTAAACTTCACTTTCCACGCTGCTATTATTTTTGAAAGATTCCTCGGCACTTTTTTCGGTCTATGTCTGACTGTTTTTTGGTGATCTCTATCCATTTCTGGCGGATAGTATCGTGTGGGGCTTGAGTGTGGAGTTATGAAGTAATGTTCTCGTTCCCTGTTTCGTCTGTTTAATGTAGTTCTTCTTGTTACGTTAAGATCGTTTAATTTGGTTTGATTTTCAAATGGCTTTTAAACGTTCAATGGAGATGTTTGAGGGTGATATTCCGCTTCTTGGTTTGTTTGCTAGTGGTGTCGCGCGTTTTGCAATTCTATTATTGAGACTATTATTTTTGACCCCGTATTCGGGAAAAGCGCATAATTTTCAACCTTAAAAGGATCTTAAAGGGTCTTTGCGACCCTTAACATAACTTTAAAACGTCTGTTTAAAAAATTAGATTTGCCTTTTAAATGACCTTAAGATCAAGGCTAAGGTCGCCGTCTGGTATCCTCCTCTGAACCCGAACCCAACAACTTTTATATATTGTTATTTTTGGATTAGCGGCTCTTCTGACAAGATATTTAGGTGCTTAATTTAAAATGGGACACCATGTATATTACTAAGCGTATTGCTAAAATAAATTTACGCGGATTATGGTACCAAGTCCATGTCGTACTCAATGATTTTCGTACAGAAACCGATGGACTTCTAGGCTGGGATATATTTTGGAAGTATTACGCACGAGTAAAGCGTGCTCTAAAGTGTGAAGAATTTGAGAATTAAAGAGTGACCTTTGTTTAAAACCAACGATTTTTTATCCCTCCTTGCGCAAATCAGATGAAGTTCTTGATGCAGAGAATAGTGATAATGATGCTGAAAGGTGAATAAATTACATAGAATGTTAAAGGAATTAGATTAAGAACCTGACCTGTTACCTTAAAAAAGTTCAGAGCGGCATAATGATTTCGGCATCCTCCCGCTATCAAGAAGAAAATGGAGCGGCAAAGTAGAAAATATCTCGAATCAGAAGTAATAAGACCATCGCATAGGCTATATTAATTATTAATATGCGCAGGAGTTGAAAAATGAGGCCGGATGCTATAAAGAATAAGGATGTTCGGAATTTTCCAGCGCTAGCAAACAAAAAAAAAGAATTTCTTGGTCTTGCCAGATGGTAAAGGCAGTTCGAAAAAATATTACATTTATTTAATATACATTTTAACTAATATATGGCTAACAAGCCAATTTAAATTTAAAATTATACCTTTTATTTTTGCTACTTACACTGAGAGAAAAGATGTTTTATAGTCAATAAATCGATTATTTGAAGTTATAAAATTTTTCATTATCTCTTATGTCTCATTATTCTTCAATGTTTACTTGCGAGGCATCTATAATCGGTTCTTGATTGAATTTCGGATATAGCTTGGTAATATGGCCATTTTGTTTACATATAAAGCATCGCTTCGAGTGTGTGTATTTTATAAATCCAGTATGTTGTATTTTCAAAAACAATTTCTAACTATTCTGGCAGGTTTTTCTCGTCCTAGTCTTTAATACATACTTGTCATAGGAAGGATAATTATAATTGTAAGGATACTATATGTGCTCTACCTGATTTTATTAAGCTTGCTCTAATTTCATTGATATTCGAAATGGAGTTGATTCCTTTTAGGACTATTTCAGAAGTGATGATTGAATTGACTTTTGAGATAACTACTCTTTTATTTTCTTTAATAGACTTTTTTGTTCATTAAATATTCGACTGATTTCTTACTTGAAAAAAAATGTACTCTTTGTTTCCCGAGATTTTTTAGATATACCTAATGTTTATGAGATCGATTAACTTTTCTAGAACATCAATACAGTCAACATCGCTGCGTTCTTCTATTGAGTCGATAAAAATTGCTCACTCCTTTCTTGGGTGAAAATTTCGAGCGGTGGTGCGGTTACCATTACTAGAGGACTCGTAGAGATTTTCTTATATGCCTGATCCCTATAGTCAGAAGCCATTGCCTCTGTATCTTGCTGTATTTTAAAAGCAGGAATTTTTATCTAAATATTAACTTAATATTAAATCGCGCTGTATAAGTTACACTGCAATCAATAAACGGTATAACACTTGAAGTCAATATTGACTCACTCCTGAAACACGTCAATTGTCGACGGTATCTCGCACCGAACTTCAAATTAATAAAAGTAATAATTTGATAATCATAGCGAATTATTACCTAATTAAATAACCATAATTTGCAGTTTACTTGTAATACCTAGTTAAAAATAACTAATTCAGATAAAATATTCCTACATTATAATAATTGATTAAAATGTGTTTAGTTAAAGAGGATAAAAAAACTTACTTAACTATTTGACACATGATTTCACAACTTCCTATTGACTACATGTCTCAAATTTTAAATTGAAAATTAAAAATGTTTTACTTAATAGTTAAATTTTTTTAAAGGAATTTATTCAAAATAATTAATTATTAATTCTCATTCATTTATGCAACAGCATGTTGATGAGGTTTGGTAAAAAAATATACTTGTCCTTTTTATACCGTTTTTGAAAAGATTTTTTTGATGAATAGTAAATATAACAAAATATAAATATTTATTATTTAGTTATTTTGAATTATATATTAACAAAATTATTTAAAACATATAAAAAAGCATATTCCGTTTTGTATATTTAAATTTAAATAAATTTATAGCACTGCTAGATATATAATTTATAGACTAGATAGCGATCAAAATGACTGTAGATCACACTCGATTTATAGGATTGTTTTGAATAGTATAGTATTGAGGTCGCATACGGCACGCTCTTTGAATATTTGATTGAAAATTCAATTAACTCTTTGTATTATGTTTTATTTTGCCGTTTTCTTTCTAATCTTGTTTATCTGGTCTCACATAGTTCAAAACATTCATTGATAGGTAAATCAAATTAATATGACGGTTGGTTTACGAGTTATTTATTGAGAATATTATTATTAACAAGGCTAAAAACGTTTTAATAAGTGCTTATAATATTTATATATAAAATCAACAATCAATTTTACAATTCCATGTGACGGAAACAATATTTTACAAAGTACCTTATCGCAGCAGATCAAACATAGTATATACGGTTTTTGCACCAACTCGGTGTTTGTCAGAATATACAACGTATTCTTTAAAAAATAAAATAAAAATTTAAAAAATTAATCTAAAATGTAAAAATATATGAGTGAGAAATATTATTCCTTGTAAACTTTTTAGTTTTTTTTTCGTTTATTACAAAATAAAAATTATCAAACGAACTTATGTCACACGAGCTATAATATAGTATAAGATACTAGTGGCATAAGTAGTTCTTGACGCTGTAGAACGTAAACTTTTCCGCTCTATTCATTTCAGGGGTCAAAATTATGTGTTGCCATTTCAAAAAATCGACTTGACCTTCAAATGACCTTCAACGTAAAAGTGGAAGTCACAGCTAAAACCACCGATTGAGAGCCAAGAACGTTTCCTATAACTTTTATATTGGTCACTTTTCTGTGCGACGCTTGTTTTGTAAATTATTCGACCAGTCCGGGACTTTTTGAATAGCCTGTATATAATTGAACTTCATTCCATAAATTTTTCCAATCGTCTGTTCTTCTTTACCATTAAGTTTGTTTCTGTAGGGCACGTTCCCCATGTAAATTAACTCTACCGTTTAAAATAAAAACAATGTGAATTGTCCTCGTTCGTGATCAGTGTCAAAGCAGTCATTCTAGTGAACACATCATGACTAGTATTAAAGAGTATACCGTTTAACAAAGAGAGCTGTTTCTCATTTAAAAAAATAACGTCATTTAGTGTGCCATCTATCGCGACGGTTCTCCATGCGTAGTAAGCCATGAGAGTACACCGCAAGTACAGCAATTTGTGTGCGTAGCGAGCGTCGACCGAAAAGAAAGGGGGGAGTAAAGTAGACCAGCGCTGATTGGTTTAACAGGACTCGCACGTAAAACATCAAGGATAAGCGCGCGAGACGACGGTGTTGGCATCTTTTCCAATTTTCTAACTTCCCTCTTCTTCGGACCTTCAACTGGGACTGACGCATCGTAGCAAGCAGAGTAGCAAACAGTGCAGCAAAGCAGCCTTTCTTTAATATCGGACAACAGCGAGTGGAAACATCCTACTAACCCTTTCTTACAGGAATAAGATAAGTTTGTTAGTTACGTTTTATCGCAACCATCGGCGCGAGTGTTAGAACAGCGCGCGTCGCGTTCTTCTTGCGTGGCATCAGCCATTTTTTTTGCCACTTTCAAGCATTTACAAACGCGTTTATTTTAAATTTCTTTTCACCATAAAAACATTAATTACGAAAACGTGTTTCTCCTTTCATTTCATTTTGTATTAAATTGTTAATGTATATGTATTATCTCCTTTGATTTCAGTTATATTAAAGTGTTAACGAGCAAGTGTTTCTCCTTTAATTTCATTTACATTAACTACTTAATGTACATGTGCTATTTCCCTTATAACAGATATGTAAATGTTAGAATTAAAGAGTAAATGCAAAAGAAATAAACAGTAAAATAAATTATATAAAATAATTAAGGTAAACAAAATATTCTGTGATGCCCAATAGTAAACGAATTTATTCACTACACGTGATAAATTCATTCATCGGATATTAAAGTCCAGGCAGCACAGAGTATATAGTTAGAAAGGAATTTCAAGTACAGTCGGCACATTTAATTCTTTGCGCAAATATATATAAGAAGGTGAATGAGAAGGACTGTACTTGAAAATAATAATCGCGAGGAATGTAGACATGCCGCCTGCTCCTCGCCTATACTCGTGTCAAACATCAAGAAAAGGCGAATCAGAAGGGAGGGGGCACATTCCACGGGACATTCCACAACGCATTCCTTACAGTATCAATGAATCCCATCCCATCCTTTATGTTTCAGATGCGGCAGAGCTACGAGAAAAGCGAGAGAGGTGGGAGGCGATACCCACGCTCTCAACAGTAAATCGAGGTAGAAAGGAGAGTGGGAACTGCTCTCGATCGGCCTGTATCGGGAGAACCGAGGTGTTCTGTTAAAGCCGATCGAGAGCGGAGCTCCTCAAATCCTCCTGCCTCGACTTGCTCGGGCAACATATTTAAATTCAGTGCGGGACATATGTATTCATATATATATATATCAAAATACACGGCAATTTAGCCATCATTAAAATAAAAATATTAAATTCTTTTTATTTCTAACATTGCCCAGACACTGGGGCAACAAACAAAAATAAAAACAATAATAATAATAATTATCATTATAATTATTATTATTGTTTCGATTATTATTTAGATATACTATTATTATTACTTCCACCATTACTATTATTATTATCATTTCTATTATTATCATTATTATTATTATATTAGTTGAGTTATTTAATCTTCCTTGAAACTACAAGGCAAATTAAATTACAATGGCGATCCTGCCAGGATTCCGTGTGTAAGTGTAGATGTAGGAGTGTACTTCCGGGTGCATTGACTTTCTCGGTTACGTCGCATCTTATTGCACGGACCAAGAAAACTTATTGCGAACTGATACACTCGCCATCTCCTTGCACCTGGAATTCAGGCCAAACTTTGTATTTTTTATATATTTTTTTTTGTCTTCGGATCCGCATTGATAAGGAGGGGGTTCCATAATTTTTGTTAATTTTCATCGGTGGGTCCACCTGATTAGATGCCCTGGTCCGTCCGCGTTTCGGCTGTTTTACTTCGTGGTTCGTGTAGCACAGCGAATACCTTCGTACGCCACGTCCTACCACTGCAGAGAGACTGATTGTCTCTCTGAATCGGCAGAGGGGGCTATATGACGAGGCATACGAAGCGGTACTAGCGACGAACGCGACGCTTGTCGACCGCCTCGACCGCCTCCAGGCGAGGAACGACCGTCTGGGAGGAGTGATTGTGGAGCTGGTCCGCAACATCAACCAGCTCGGGTTGAGAAACGAGCAGCTGCAGCGAACAAAAGAATCGACACACTCGAAGCGAGAGTCGAATGTCTAGAAGTCGAGTCGACCAAGCATAGCGAAATGCTATGCATGGAAGACGAGGACTTATCGATTGTTAAGAGAACACAGAAGGAAATGACGATCCAATTTGACGGTCTATGGAAACAGTGCGAAGCTGGCATACGCAGCTCGACTGTTGCCAGAGATCAAACAAGAACATTTGATTCAACGTCCTTTCTCGGCACAAACAAGCCAAAGTTAAAACCGCCTCGGTTCAAAGGTGAACCAAAGGACAAACCTATGCGGTTCATAAGTTAGCCATCATTAAAATAAACATATTAAATTCTTTTTATTTCTAACATTGCCCAGACACTGGGACAACAAACAAAAATAAAAACAATAATAATTATTATTATTGTTTCGATTATTATTTAGATATACTATTTTATTACTTCTACCATTATTATCATTATTACTATTATTATTATCATTGTAATCATGATCTTCCTTCAATAAAAAGGGTATTTTGCTTTTTGCCTTTTCCCTTTAAAACGTATTTTTTTTTATTAATCTTCCTTAATTTTTCTTTCAGGCTATTACATATCAGAGTTAACAAAGACAATAAAATAATAAATTTCTTATTCCATAAATAAAACTAATTTCTTCGGATTAGCTTATCAAACAAATATAAGGGGGGTTATACCTAAAAATTTTCAAAAAATCAATTTTTTTATTATTTATCCAGACAGCGTATTTCTCGTAGAATAACTTCCCGTTCTCGGTTTGTCGAAATTTAATTTCGTCTTAAAGTTATAGAAAAAACAGTGAATATTTAAAATAGCAGATCTTCAAATTTTTCATCAAATAATTAAAATTTACATTTCTCTGTTATTTCACTTCTATATATTCTATAAAGGCTGGAAAGATTTCATCGGATTGGCTATATACCATTCGATAGATCACGAGATTCTAAGGAACACGTAGTTACCGAGTTATTAATTGTGAAAAGTTTGTAAGATGAGCCAATCAAGGAAAAACGATGTCGAATAGATGTCTCGTGTATATTCCTTATAATCTGTTTTGTATTCCGCATCTATATAAAGAAATGGTTAATTTCAATATAAATTACAATGACTGCTTCTAGGTATCATATATGTATAGATTCATGTAATTTTTCATGTAATTAATACTTTGGCAGCTAGTTTGATGTTAACACTCATAGGTATAAATATTTACCTTTATTGAATCAAACTACAATTTTAATCGTAGATCAATCGTGAGTTGGTGAGTGAATAAATAGATAAACTTTCATCTATTTATTTATAAAAAATAGCTCTAACCAAAATAGCTATAAAAGGTTTAATAACTTTGTGTGGAAACTTCTTTCAAAAACTTCTTTCAAAAACTTCTTTTAGTTGATTAATTATTTTTAAAATTGGTTTAATAATTACTGTTACAATATATTATGAAGGAAGAACCACTTTTAGAAGACAATTTAAGTATTCGAAATCAGTGATGATAAAAGTTTATGCTGTATGGAAGATGCTTGCCAATTCTCTGGAGGCAAGAAGAGCATGGAGACTGACTCCAGAACATTTGTTCCTAGTTACAACGAGTCAAGGTTAACAAAAATGGTTTTAGACAGATTGTCCACAAAATGTTGAAAAAACTCGGTTGAGTTCTGTGTCTGCCCACCAAGACAACGTTTCATGAGAGAAATAGATGTAAATTTTGTAAAAACTGGTCTGCTGCTATCGACAACTGCTTGTACAAGTATGTTTTTATGATGAAATCCGTGTAAACTGTTAAGAGCTACAGCTCGCAGGCATTTATACCAAAAGTTTCTATGAATTGGACAGAACTGGTGTTGCGGGTATTCAATAGTGGAAGCCTTGTGATATTAAATGGCCCAAATGTCTCTTATCATTCTGCTCAGTGATCTCGTAAGAAAAAATACTTTGTAAAAAACAATCTTTCTTTTTAGTTATAGGTCCAGTATCTATACTCAGAGTTCAAGAGAGGCAGAGAATTTTTTGTAATGTTGTTGTAGCAATAGATATTTCAATAATATTTAAAAAAATAAATAGGACTGATTGATGTTTTCCTGGTTCTGACATTCGACTCGTCAACAGGGAACTCAAGGTATGTTATTTAAAAAGTTCTAACATAATTAATATATTTTCTATATTTTAAAAGAATTTTTTAAGAAGAAAATGGATCTTTTTGATGGAAGGTTCATGCAACTTCAAATCTGTTTCCTGGAAAACATAAAATTTTGAGTTTTGGCGTAACCTACAAGTCCAACAGATTGATCAATTTTGATAGGATTGATCTTAAATTATTTGCTATTGATGTCATTGTGGTGTAGAAAACTGCATAAATTAAAATTTTGTGAGTAAGAAGAATTGCGAACATTTATTGATGATATGGTACGTTCAACTTTAAAGCAGTTTTCTGGAAAATATGAAATTTTGAAGTTTTATGTAACCTACAGGTCTAACGGATTGATCAATTTTGATGTAATTGGTCTTGAATTCTTTGTAATTCGTGTCATTATGGTGTGAAGAGTGAACTAACTAAATTCATAAAAATATTAGAAATTTAAGACCAATTATATCAAAATTGATCAATCCGTTGGACCTGTAGGTTACGCCTAAGCTAACATTTTGAAACTGACATAATATAAGATAAAATGAGCATAGAGGCTTCTATAATAGTTGATATTTTATTTTATTGCATTTATATTCAAATTTCATAATGGTGAAAGGTTAGTTTGATCATCATCCCACATAGCATGAAATATTACCTTGTAATATATCATGAAATATTTCAAGGTAATATTTCCCGGAATATTTAGGAAATATTACAGCAATATTTCTTGAAATATTCGTCCAATTTTTTTTAACATTACAAGGAATATTTCAATAATATTTCAGCAATATTACATGAAATATTCCCGTGAAATATTTCTATGCCATTTCACCGAAATATTTCCCGGAATATTACGTAAATATTACTGCAATATTTGTTGAAATATTCGTCCAATTTTTTTTGAACATTACAAGGAATATTTCAATAATATTTCAGCAATATTACATGAAATATTCCCGTGAAATATTTCTGTGCCATTTCACCGAAATATTTCCCGG
>UELU01138214.1:0-16964 GCA_900490025.1 Megastigmus dorsalis | reverse complement strand
ATGCGCAAGTAAGTGACTATCGCCAAAAAACGATACAATCGTGAACAAATAGCTATAAATCAATTTTCGAGCATATTACTATTTTTCCTCTATAGAATATAGAATCTGGGGAAATATCATTAATCTACTATACATTCCTACGTTCATTTGCATTAAGACTGAAAAACTTCACGGGAGTAAACTAATAAAGTGTGTCTATTTTGATTTTCATATTCCTTGCGAAAGAAAGGCAGCCAGAATTTAGACTAGTCGGAATGCCCAAACCCTTCAATAAAGAATGGTATTAAAGATTTATACCAAATTTTCTCATATTAAGTCATTACTTTAAGATTAATGAGCTAAAATTACATTTTATAATTTCACTTTTCTGATTAAGTCAATTTGCTTAGTGAAGCGTCACACGAATATCCAAAATCAATATGTTGCATGCAATAAATTAAGAAAATTACATTTTAATTTGACATAAACAATATTTATTGACCTATTCTTCAACACTAAGCGCAAATTATTAATTCTTCTTTCAGCTTACGATTTAGCTACCCATTGTGTTTTGAGAAACTCATCGGCACTTACAGATACAACAAATAAATGTACATGGCCGTATTTATCAATAGAACATAGTTGTTTGACATCATTGATATCACAAGACAGTGAAAAGTTGTCTACTTCAACGAATAATACTTTGGAACTTAATTGTAATCGATCTAACAATTTTAACTTAAAGTTACCCTTTAATAAGCAGTTTGTTCCAAAATCAAGAAGTAGCTTTGAAGATCAGAAGTTAAATTTCACAAAGGATGTTGAATTCGCCAAGGATGCTATCACTCAAAAGGTATTGTTATGTTTTTGATACACATAATGCGCCTTTATATTTGATTTTACATTAAATAATTAATGATACAACAAAATTTTGAGCACTACTAAAGTTCAATGGGAAAAGATGCATGGAACTGCAATTTCTGACCTTTTTTTGGGAGAATTAAATAAAAGTCATAACCATATATTAATTTATTAGCATATTAGAAAGGAATGGAGCCGGATTACAAAATCACTGTAATTTCAATGTAATGTAATGTAATAGTAATGTCTAAGTTAAACACTTTTGTGTTGTATGGATTTCGATAGTCTGCTTGACTTGAAGGATAAACTTGAGAAGCGTAAAGCTGGTGAGATTGCAAGTATCACAGACGTTGCTTCGTGAAACATCCATCAAATTAATTAAGTCTATAACTTTTCCTTCAAATATGAAAACTGTTTCCGGCTCCATATCTACAATGTCAGGTGGTGCGAGCAATGCAGTTTTAATAGAATTGGTGTTCTCTCACTGCTGATGGAACTCTTTAACGGTGACCTTTCCTTTCTTATCCTTAGTAATGAATGAAAAATAATAGGATTTAATACCTTATTCTACTTAATAAGAACAGATTTGAAGTTTGCCTTGCATACTGCATCTATCTTTATGTATTGCTTTTTAAGCAAGATATCTACAAAGACTTCAGAAATTTAAAACAATACGCTAAGTGAAATGGATTTAAATATGTATGGCATAGGCATGGGAGATTCCTAGCAAAACTGACAGAGGGAGTGAGAGCTCATAGTTTTAAGACAATTTAATTGCGAACATTGTTAAGGATAATGTAAATACCGAAAATGTTTTAGATAATATCCAAAATAATAATATAGCAACAGATTCGAAGACTTCCAATACACACACAAGAAAAATAATAATAAAAAAAGCAAAACATTGAGAATGTTAAAGAAACAAATGTGAAAGCAGTTTGACTAGTGAGGCTCACTGCTGGGCAGGACCAAGGGAGAAGGGGACCTCTTTACGAGCTCACATAGACGAGGTCACAAAATATTTATGGGAGAACTGAACGCCAACTGGCTAGGTGTATTAATCACAACTAATTTTAATCAAAATTTAAGTATATTTAAAATTAAAATAATTTAAAGTTAGTTAGTTTTTACCAAAATAAACTCTATACTAAAAATTAAAAAATTTCAAACCTCAATTAAATTAAATCAAATAAATGCTTCGCAATGCCCTCTGAGTCAAGACTCCAGCATTTGTGGCTTAGCAATACCCGCATGGATGAGTTAAGACTTTAGCCTTTGCGGCTTGCCCTACCCGCATGGCTGGGTTGAGACTCCACTAACGCCTCCTCTTTTTCGTTTCAGCCTCGTCGCAACGGAAGGCGCGAAAGATTCTGTCTCGAGAGGCTTTGGGAGCGGGTTATGTCGCTAAATTTTTACGTAAATTATTAACTAAGCATTTTCTGCAACTAGTCCAACACGGCCCCACGCATGTCTCCCCCACATCCCGCACATGGATTAGTATAGTTCTTTTCGATGACAATGAATGAGCTGGCACAACAATATTGATGTCACGATTTCCTTCTATTCTCATGCCTAAGCATTTATTCTCCTATCGAGACTTTAAAAGTATTGATTCAAATTCGACGACTGCATAATTAGCTGACTGCAATTGGTCGCAATTTATTGGTGATGTACATGCACAACCTGAGCTCGCTATGGACTGTCTCTGTGCAAATCTGATGGCAGTAATTGATGAACTAGCAGCAATAAAGAACTTTTCTCCAAAAAGGGCAAGCTGACGTGGATTGACAGAGTTGGAGAGCACCTACTTCAGCTGCAAATTTTTAACCTATGGCGCTGCTGCCCTTTCTCTCGAAGGTACTGGAAAAGATTTCACTCAAGCAACTGCTGGAGCATCTCTCTAAATCGAGAATTCTCGATCCTTTGCAAACGGTCTTTAGACCAAACCACTCGTCTCTATCAGAAGGCACTACTTAAACTTTCTGAAGACATACGGACCGGTCTCGACTGGAAACTGGTCAAATTGTTACTACTATTCGACTTCTGCACGGCAGTAGACACGATTTTGCCCTTTCGTCATTTTGAAGGTCTAAGATCGATGCGTTTTGCAGATATGCGCTCGTGTTGATTAGCTCTTACGACTCTCACATGGAGCAAGCAGTCTTTACGAATATTTCTGGCGAGTCAAGATGGCTTACCTCGAATTTAGGTGTTCCACAGAACTCAAGGCTGGGGCTCTTGTTGGTTTGCCTCTTTATTAACGACATACGTGACATACTCGACTCTGAGGACATTCAGCATATTTTTTATGCAGATGTTTTACAGATTTATACTCAAGTTTCACGAGTGTGCTTGCATCAGGATATAGTGAGGCTTCAGCGAACTGCATCGGGCGTGGCGGTCTAGGCAAAAATAAGCAAAATTAAACATTTTTTTTAATTTTGCTTAACAATATTGCTTAACAATACTATCTAAAATTATTACAATTCATTATAATAATTAATTCAATTTATTAATTTAATACGTATTCATGCAATACGTTTTAATCAAAATTTGCTTTAAAGAAATAATTTTTATTATTTTCTTGATTTGCAAACAATAAAGTCCTTTTTAAATAATACACGTAGTTATGAGTTTAATATTTTCACATATGGACGATCGTTAAATTTAATTTGTGTTTAAATGAAACGAACTATGTTTAAATAAAACTTGCACTTTATGGTCTTCACATGGAGTAGATGAACTTTACATGGCAGCAAGTATGTCTTTACGATATAAAGCAAATAAAGCAACCGCTAAAATAAATTATATATAATTCACCCGAATGCTGAGATAAAATATTGAATAATTGGAAAAAGATTCGATGCAAATATACAATCTAAATACACTCCTTGTGAGGCATTATATTTTTTGATCGGTAATGATTTGACCAAGAGTTAATATTCAGCTATGTACAAGGCTAAGGATCATAATTTTAATACAAACCCTTCAAACAGAAAACTTTTATGGATCAAAACAATGGCTTATCTCGCTGATTTATTTAACAATCGAAAAATATGCAAAGTTCCATTGCAGACTTTATTAAACAATACTTGCAGTAGAATTTTTCTAGTTATACATTTAAATGAATTAGATCCAGGAGGAACAGATTATTTATTGCTCTGTAAATATGGTTTTGGCAATAGTGCTGTTCATCCTATTTACAAGCAAGCGTGGAAAGAAATAAATATAAGTAATGATAGTCTATTATTAACATCGATTGTACCGTTGAAACTGCAAAATACTGATACGCAAAAGTGGAATGGGAAAATCCTAGACCTAGCTCAACACGATTTTGTAGATCAATAGAATGCAATGGATTTATGAATCCACTGATATTTCAAGGTCAGAAAGGGACCACATCGAAAAAGGAATTATAGGAGACGATGTGTTACTTCCAAGAAACGGGAACCAAAAGAGACCAATCCCAGTTGCGTCTCTTCTTTTATAGTTTTCTAGGTGGGAGAGAAAACATAAATTTGGAACTTAGGGGAAAGGAGAGGGTTGATTTTAGATAGAGGATCCGGGTATGTAAAGGTACGAAGCTGTTTGATATTCGGCATTCTTGCTTATTCAGCCTAGCGTTAGGACCATATATGGATAGCATCCTTCTGTGTTGATCAGAAGTGCAAATGAGATCCGGTGTCGGTGCATTTTCTCCTGCGTGGGCGTTGTTTTTTGCGTGTGCTCAGCGTCGGGGATCTAACGAGAGAATGTCGATGGTTTTCCAACCACCCTGGTTCGTTAACTTTTTTCCTTCTATAGATATACCTTTGCCTCTTCTTTTGGGAGTTGGGCTAGTCATCATAGGGAGTGAGAGTCAAGGAAGGTATTAGCAGTGGTGAGCAGGTAGGCGGTTCTTCCCTTAAACATCCAAGAGAACGAAAACTGGTCCTTGCGCTTGCCTAAATATATATATGCGTATGTGCGTGATTCTGGAATTCTTAAAAGATCGTTCACAACGGCAGGGTTTTCGCAAAATGAAAGTTGTGTCAATTATATAATAAACTGAAACCCCACAACCCTTCCGGTCACTATTATGTATTAAGACACGAAAATGTTACTAAAGAAATATGACACGCACCAGAATATCCCAGAAAATGACAATACATCTATTTTTCTCTCCCAGAAAGACTTATTTATCCCAGAAAGTAACAATGCATACTAAAAATCGTCCCAGAAATACCAGAAATTGACTATTTATATATCGAACTCTATGTTCCGGGACGATTCCGATTATAAAATGTTATTTTCCTGGATTTTTGGATGTTACCGGGCAAGCCCGCAAAACTTCTATGTCTAACGCTAGTTTCCGGGACGATTAAGGTCCCTACCACAACATAGAGAAATTATTTCTTTAGTAATATTTAGTGTTTTCAGTATATATGTTTAGTTATAATTCGTAGCTGAGTAGTTTTAGTACCAATTGGTTTACAATTATTTTTAAAACAGTTAATTTATTAATAGCACCTCTTCCTTAGAGCTGAGGTAAAGGAGCATTTTTTGTATTATTGTAAGCTTTAGTCAGTTTGTTTCACAAGAGGATGTTCTTCAAGAGGATCCCATCAGCGTCTTGGAAATATATTCGTAACATTAAATAAATGCATTCTTTACTAAACTATTAATTATTTCTGTTGCAAGTGAAAATTGTTTTTAGTATAATTAATTACTCCTATTCCAAGTCGGATTTGTATTCGCTTGCAAAGATAATGATGATAATTCTGGTTCGTTAAGAAGGTGTGAATACAATTGGGTTCTGTATGCGCTATACCGCACTGCTTCCCCTCCTTTGCCTTCTATATGTATTACTACCTCTTGAGCTTAGGTAGCTCAAGGTAGACCGCTTGGTGCCACAGCAGCCGGGTTTGATGTAAAAGGGCCGTTACCTGTAGTTTCTTCCCTGTTCGGCACTATTTTCTCTTGCTCACGAGTAAGCTTGTCCTTCGCAGCGTGTAGTAGTAGCTGCGCGACGCAATTTCAGACGAATCCTATAATGTGAATTGATCAACCATGTAGAGTATATAATACATACCCGTGTATCACGGTATCGATCATGAATTTAATTATTCGCCCTATCATTACTATTCCTATTATCTTTGCGCTAAATGAGCCAAATGACATAACTTGTACTTACATTCTTTTCCCGGTATTCGTTGCTATTTCATTTATGGCTTCTTCGTCAAATAACCTAGCTGTAGACAGTGCTATCGTGTTTAACATTGCTGTTCTTTCGACTGGGAACATTAAATGCTGTTTTAATGCTTGAATTTCAGATTGTGTGTAAATACCGCTTTTCGCTAATGTTATTGGATCCGTATAGGTACAATTATTTGTAGTTGATGGTTTTAAAATCATTGGCTTAATTCCTTTAGTTGTTCCATGAGGTAATACAGTAAACCAGTCATCTCCAAGTAAAAAACATAGGTGGAATCAGCAGATCACATGTAGTTTCGGTACTGAATTGCTTTAAAATGTGAGTTCTTGGTGGTAAGAAATAATCTTTTCCATCTGTTGTTACTGGTAATTCTTGATAGCATGTCTGTGCCTCTCTTCTTTGCATCTCAACTTGTACACGTTTCATTAGATGTCCGACTTCTGCTCCTAATCCCATATACCCATGTGTCTTAGTTATTTGATAAGCAAATAGATCCGATGCTGTTGCCGCTATACTTAAAGCATTTGATATTATCCTCCTTTCTAATTCGCATTTTTGTATAATGCTATAGTGATATAATATTTTTAATTGCCCTTTAATGTGTTTTTCGACGTATACAAATTTTGAATTTACGTAATTAAAAATATCTAAGACGTTTATTGATGGTTTTCTAATTTCTTCAACTACTGGGCCTTCAATCAAAAATAGCTTCGGGTGCTCAGTACGTATTAATTTATGTGAACACAATGGTGTCATGCCGATCGCCATGAAAGCAAACGTTATTTCGTCATATTCCAACACATAAACAGGTTGTTTTTATTTTTATTTTTCTATTATTTTATTCACGTATCCCTTATATAATTCTGAATAAATATTTTGCTCGCACGTTGAGGAAAGCAATGTGTCCCAAAATGCATAGCCGTCTTCTACATCTATATAAACATCTTTGTTTGGCTAGCATCTTGTACCCGATTTTAATATTACTTCGTTACCATTTACATTTACCGGCGCGCAATAATCTTGCAATGTTATGGTTACGTACCCGTGCACCACCGCATCATCTAACGTTCCATACGAGTCAGAATATGCTCCCGGGTTGCTACAAGCTTCCTCGCTAGTAAGTTTGCTGACGAAAGCCATTGTATACACAATTGTAACGAACATGCGCTTTTGTACTGTTTACCATGGGCTGTTTTATTCCGTATTCCCCTACGCGAATTAATGAGAAAGTTGTCAAATTTTAAACTTGCTGCGAGCAATCATAGCCAATTATTGCGGGTACCTTGAGGAATTTTTTCTAATTCTTTCACTTTTAGCAGTGTCGCTTCGACGCATTTCTTCTCCACGGGTTGGGGTGGTTTACGACTTTCTTCTTTCGTCCTCTGGTGCTTGCGGGGCGTAAAGCTTTTATTGCTTCCTTGTATTTTTTGCTCACTTGGCGTCCCGCTCGTCCTCGAGTGGTCATACCTGCGTCCGGCTGGAGTTCTTTGCCTCCTCTTTCTGTTTTAGTGCCTTGTCTTTTCCACTTTCGCTAGTTTCTTCAGTGATCGCCAACACCCTCTTTACTGGGTTTCTAGATAAAGCATCGTTTAGACGCCCCGGTCTGTATATGATTTCGAAATCGTAATCTGCAAGCAGCAGTCGCCATCGCACTGCACACGAGTTGGGATCTTTATGTGATTGTAGCCAAACATGCGGTCTATGGTCGGTTATGAGGTAGAATCGTCTTCCAAAAAGATATGGTGCAAAGTTTTTAATGCAGTAGACCAGTGCCAGTCCTTCTTTACTGAATGTGTCCCAGCGTTTTTCTACATCCGTTAATACTCTTGAAACGTATGCGACTGGTTGGTCGCTGCCGATTTTCCCTTGTGAGAGTATTCCCCCCGCAGCATATCCCGATGCGGCAGTCGTCAAATTGAAACTTTGTTTATCTCTTTCATCGATTTCTAGTTGATAATATCCTACAGCTAAGTCGAAAACTAAAAAATATTTAGATCCTCCTAGTTGATCCAAAAAATCATCAACGTTGAGTAGAGGGAATTGGTCATCTAAAGTTTTTGCATTTAATTTTCTATAGTCGATTACTATCCGATATCATTTATTGCATTATAAATCCTCCTTTTTGGGTACTAGAAAGCATGGGCTTGAGTACGACAATGTTGTCGGCTCAATTATTCCCTTTTCTAGCAGTTTGCTTACCTGCTTTTGAATTTCCTCTTTATGTACGAGAGGTAGACGATATTGTTCCGATGTTATTGGAATATCATCGATGATCGGTATAGTAAGTTTGAGAATTGGGGTTGCTGTAAGTTGCTCGCCCGGAATATAAAAAATATTGTTGATATTTGCTATAAAATTTTCTATTTCAACTTTCTCTATAGGTGATAAATGATCTAGACGCAGTAATTGTTTTACCTCTTTTATCCTACTATTGTTTGTGCATTCTTTAATGCACAAAATTCTCCTTTTTCTTTTCTCAAATTTTACAGCCTTATTTTTTAATAGTTTTTTAATTCTTGTAGTTACTTCCCAGATTTTTTCTATTTCATTGTTGCTTGTTTAATTAGATAAGAACCCAATTCAATGTAGAGTATCAGTGAATGCAGCGCCTGGCATGCTTCCCCTGCTATGCGTGCACATAATTCGTTTTTTAAAATTTTAGGCACGATATTATGGATTAATATTTACATATTTTTTGCATTCTCGTATAACTGTCCGTTACTTTTTATTTCTTCGCTGCAAAGTTCTTGTAATAAGCATATTTCTTCAAATAGAGTTTCTTCTTTCCACATTTCATCTTGTTTGTTCTCACTAATTTTTAATTTTTAATTAAATTGTGGTATTGGATTTTCCATATTATTGCATTCAACGTAGGTAACGGTATAGTTATATATATATACTATTCAATATTTCAGAAAAATAATTAATTCTTTATGAATATAATCTTTATAATTCATTTTTCAATAGCTATTAGTTCATAATTTTCATTAAGTTATTCATGTTTAATATGGCTAATGTGTATCGTAGATGTTATATTTGCGACAGAAGATTTCGGTTACAAAACTTATTTCGCATAGATAGAGAAGAGGATATTGTAAAGTCTCAAATAGCTATAGGACGAAGAGATGTTTTCAATAGACCTCCTTTAGAGATAACAAATCTTACTCGATTATGCATTAATTGAAATCAATCTATAATAGAAGAAATTAATATTATTGAAAATGATCCACAGTGTTTATGTCTGAATGTATTAACTCAGACTCGTAATAGTACTTGCTTTCTTTGTAACGCAGAAAATAATTTAACAAGACTTTCAATACATTGTAAAGCTCGAGTTTTCATTAGGCAAAATATTTATATATCTACGAATACGAGATCTTGTTTAAATCATTTAGACGAACAAGGATACATTTTAGCACATTTCTTACCTCAGATACGCTTTCTTAATAGACCGTACATTATAAGAGGAGAAGATCTGAATAATCTTTTGCAGGCTGTACGTAATGAAGCTAATTCGACAATAAGATTAGAAGACGAGGAAAGTTTTTCTGATGAAGAATTTGAATGTTTATCGCCTATAACAAAAACATTTTGTAACAGGGTTCAAGTTCCAGATGGATATAAATATATCAGTAGAAGGGACTTACTGATGTTTTTGTGCAAAAGGTCTTTCCGAATCATTTCTTGATGTTCTATTTCAATGTGGAAGTAGACAGAATGTCAGTATGGTTATTTCAATTGTTAGAAGAAGTTTAATGGAACAATTCGTACCTAACAATGTAGGTTTTGAAGCTATAACAAGAGAGGATTACATAGCTAGGCACGTTACTCCATTCGCGAATGCACTTTATAATCCACAACCAGAAGTTCCTCGAGCGATCGTAGCTATAGATGGTACCTATACATTTATTCCAAAAAGCACTAATTCTAGAGCTTTACGTCAGTCCTATTGTGTCCACAAAGGTCGCCACTTAGTGAAACCTCACACGATGGTAGCTATGGATGGATACATTCTTGATATTCAAGGACCATATTTTTCTGATAGTCGAAACAACGATGCTTCCATCTTACAGAATGAATTTGAAGGAGATGATCAAAGGATGAGGAATTCGTTTGTCGACAATGATATTGCAATCCTTGATTCGGGTTATAGAGACATTAGAGGGTTTCTTGAAAATGAAGGATTAGCTTGTAAAATGACAGTTGCACTACAACGCGGACAGCGTCAGTTAAACACTGAAGAAGCTAACGAATCTCGACTAGTAACCAAATCAAGATGGATAGTTGAAGCCAGAAATGGTCACATCAAATCGATTTTTAAGTTCATGAATAATATTATGCAAATTCAGCACGTTTACCATCTAAACGACTTTTATAGAATCGCAGGAGCAATTATTAATAGATATCATCCTCTAATAACCATGGCCGATGCTAACATTGTGTTAGCAAGAAGATTACTTGAAAAAGCTGAAGAATGTTGTTCAAGCATTAGTTGAGCTTGATAATCTTCAAAACAGGAACGCCCAGCGGTGGCTCCAATTAAATGCTATAGATCTAAACGATTTTCCTATTTTGGACCTTGAGTACTTACAAAACTTTACTGTCGGTACATATCAAATTCAATTATCTCCTTCGTATATCCAAGATAATGTTCAAAGAGAAAATGATGAAGTTTTTCAAATCGAAGTATTACTAAACGAAAACAGAATACCAGAACCTGGGTTTATACGAGTAAGAGTATATTCACGATTTCGGAATGCTGGGAGATATCATCTATGGATAGCATACATTTCAAATGAGCAAAGAGAACAAGAAGCGGATGAAGAACCTATACTTGGACACTATTGTACTTGTAAATCAGGTGCTCGTACAGTTGGTTCATGTGCTCATATGACCAGTGTGTTATGGTACCTTGGTTATGCGCGGCATGAAGAAAATGTTCACTACCCTTCAACAGCATTGATCGAAACCGTAAACGATGCAGGAAATCGATGAAAGTGGCGTGAATAAAAACACAAACTGTTTACAATATATTGTTTGTGGTCATATCAAATTGTTTCTATTTACTAAATATCAATGTTATTTTTTTATTACTCTTATATATATATGATTTGTTTGTTTTTAAAAATGTTATTATACCATATAATTATAATCACAATAAATGTAAGATAATCCCAAGGAAGTTCGATTTTTTTTCCCACTATTACCCTATGTATCAATATATTCCCCCACCCTCCCTCCTCTAAGTTTAAGAATGATTACTTTACTATATATAGAAACGTTCAGGAATATGTGTAACGTGCACACACACTTGTTGACTCTCGCTTTCCAAAGCTCGGACAAAATACACGTGAGCTCCGTGCAATGCTCACGAGTTCAGCTTGCTTAGATAAATGCACAGTAGACCCGCTATCTACTGTGCCTGCGAAGGCTGCGGTAATCGCGGGATATTAGGGAAAAATAATGATCTCGAAAATGACAACGGCGCGAATCTAATAAATGAAATATATTCATTCAATCTATTTAATTACAGAAGTGATTATAATAGCTTCGCGACCCGAGAAGGCAATGTAATGAAATACCGGCGCCCGCACGCACACACATACACGGATCGCCGCTGCGATCCGCCAGTATAGTACAAGAGTACTTATTCGTGCTGCGCTGCACTCAATATCGGGAATCTCTCTCCCTCTCTGCTGCTGCTGTAGAATATTGCACTGACTGCAGTCCAGTGCCACGATCAGGGTTGTGGTGGTAACACTCACACAAACACACACAAACACACAACTACGCGGTTCTCTTTCTCGTTCGCGCGTGAAGTAGCTTTCACGGTGGAAATCGATCTGAGGTTCGATGGCCCCCCTCTATCGCGCGCTAATTACCGCTCTCTCTCTTTCTCGCGAGATCTCTTCTCTCTCTCTCTCTCGCGATTCTTACCTGTGCTCTCTCTCGCTCATCATCCTCGATGCCTGAGCGTCGTCGGATCGAGCATGCAATCGAACTAATGATTGAATATTAAATTCAATCGTGAATTCGTTATACCCCTCTCCCAGACGCTGGATACCCGGATGGAGACAGTTCGTTACCCTATGCTCGCAGACGACATGAGGATAGGTAAGGATCCTACTTGGATGGAGACTCCGGAACAATAACTGTCTTAAACTCCTTTTATTATAACAAAATACTGTCATCTATTGAACAGGGCACAGGAGAATACACTACTTATATCTCCTGTGCTCTCTTAAGTTCGGGCACTTATAGCTTTTCTTGACGCCCGGTGTACCGCAAATGTAACACCGGACGTCATTCTTCTTCTCTTTACGGCGCTTTCTCTCCAGAGCAACTCCTCTTGATTTTGGCCCGCTAGAGAGCGAGTTCCGCTGCAGCGCGGTCTTTACGCGCTCTCTCCAGGCGGCCCAATTCTTCAGCAGCCCGCTTTGCCTCCGCTTCCTTGCGAGCTGCGCGTGTACGGCGCACTCCATACATGGAGCGCATTTTCTCGCGGTGATTCTCCACTGGGACCGTCCAGCTACTTTTGCGCTGGATGGCCTCAGTAACATATCGCCTCCGCAATTAGTCCAGGGCGGCGAACGCTTCCTACTCCATGCGGGCCGCCTGGCGAGAACGCTCCCTTGCTTTTCGTAGGAGCCGCTCTACCCTCTCGATCTCTGCAATGAAGGAGGCCTCTGCCGCTGGTCCACGTGACCCAGACACACACAATATTGGTTGGGCCTCCTCCGGCAAATCAGCCGCGCCCCGGACCTCTTCAGTGACACAGGGATCCGCCCCCTGTCCCAATTTTTCTTTCCTCGGTGGCACCGTGCACTCTTGATTAGCGGCGGTGCCCTCCTCCTCCTTCTTCACCTTAGGTGGCGCCGCACTCCTTTACCGAGTGAAGGCGCCCTCCTCCTCTTCGTTCAAAACTGGGAGTGGCCCAGTTGTACAGGGTTCACCTGTCCACCTCGGTAATTGAGACCGAGGAGTCTATCTCCTCCTCGGCCCCAACGGACAACTCTGGAAAAGTTAAGCGCACATGCGCAAGAATACCTCCTTATCCATCCTGAAATCAAACAAAGGGGAATATGAGAGGGATTTACGAGCGTTTGGCTCGTGTTCGACGCGGGGAGAGATTCGACGCATCTACAACTATAATACGCTTTCGCGAGCCCTTCGGTCGACCAGGCTTTGGCTTCGCAAACCTAACTGACGTCGCAGCCTTCTCGGTACGCAATTTCGATCGCTGAAAAGTTTTCGCGGCCTTTCGGGGCCTTCCGCAGTGCCGCGAGGTTTGTGGCACACGGTCAGCCAATACATCTCCCGTTGGAGTGTTGCTGACCTGTGCGTGCGCTACGCTCGCTCGTGGCGGGTCGCCTAACGCCATCTCAATGCTCGCATCCAATGAAGTTTGAGTCTCGGCGTTATCTTCTTTGGTCAAGTCCACTTGACTCTCTTCCGCGACATATTTCTTAATCTGTTCAGCATGGACGGGCTTAATCAGCTTGCCGTCCATATCTCTAAGCTCATAGGTATTAGAACCTAGCTCGGCCGTTATCTCGTAAGGACCAGCAAATTTAGGAGCTAGCTTCGCGCTCAGCCCTTGAGCTGCCGAAGAAAGAATCTTATTCTTCTTCCACACTTTGTCTCCAACTATTATAATAGGCGTTATAATAGGCAGTATGCCGGTCACGTGAAGCATCCGACTTTCGACTCGCGCTATCACGCAACGTAACGAGCTCTTGGATTTTCCTTTTCCATCAATCCAGAGCTTTGTTTTGCTCTTTATCAAGAGCAACCAATTCTTGATTTCTTCGAATTGTCGAAGGAGGCAATGGCTGCCTACCATAGTTCAGTAGGGCTGGACAGGTGCCTACAGAACCATGTACAGCCGTGTTGAAAGCAAAGACAAGCTCTGGCAAATGCTCATCCCAAGTACGATGATTTTCTTCGATAAATTCCACTATCATCGTCTTTATGGAACGAGTAACTCGTTCCACTGGATTTGCTTGCGGATGGTAAATGGGCACCGTAGTATGGTGCCCTTTCTCTCTATCAGAAAGCTATCAATGGCACGGTTTTTAATCTCAGTGCCATTGTCAGAGACAAAAACTTCCGGAGCTACATATCTCATAATGATCCGCTCATTGAGTTCCTTAAGGACGGTTTTTGCGTTGGCCTTGCAAATGGGGATTACCTCTACCCATCGCGTGAATAAATCCTGAAAGATAAAGATATATTTGTAACTTCTCATGAATTTCGGCAAAGGACCCGTAATACCACCTGCAACTACTTGCCACGGTTTAGTTATAGTCCTTCACCCCATTGGCCCAGCCGGTGCACGTTGTTCGACCATACACTGCTTACATAAAGTGCATTGTCGAACATAAACCTCTGCGTCCTTATACATACCCGGCCAAAAGTATAAATTGGCCACTCAGGTGTACTTTTTCTCTCGACCCAGATGACCTGAAGTCGGCTCGCCATGCCCCTTTTGAATAACTTCTTTCCGTTTCTCCATGGGCACGACGAGCTTCCAGGCATCATCATCGCCTATAGTACCTTCTAAGGCTTTATCAGGCCTATAGAAGTACAGGTGACCCCCGACAATCTTACACTTAGGATTGCCAGTCGGATTTTCTTCTACTTTCTGTACGCAGCGCAAATACCATTCATCACGCCTTCCTTATGCTCGACTGTGTACGTATGGCCTTGCAATTCTAAAGCCCATCGTGCAAGTCTGCCTGTAGGATTGTGTAAACTTCACAACCAGCGAAGGCTGCTATGGTCAGTTATTACTTTGAACGCATAGCCCTCTATGTATGGCCTAAATTTCTTTAAACCCATACTACGGCAAGACACTCTCTCTCTGTCACACTATCATTCCTTTCTGCCGAAGACAGGGTACGGCTTGCAAATTCGAGCACTCGCTCTTCTTCATCTATTATCTGAAGAAATAATGCTCCTAACCCAGTATCGCTAGCATCCGTTTGCACAGCAAACTGTACATCAAAGCGTGGGCGCTGCAGCACAGGTGCAGTTGCGCTTTGAGCTTTGATTTGATCTAAAGCTGCTTGTTACTCTTCAAGCCACTCATATTTCCTGGCTTTCTTAGTCAGCTGGGTGAGTGGCTCAGCGATCATAGCAAAATCTCTTAGAAATTTTCTATACCACGACGCCATGCCCAAGAAACTTCTCAGCTGTTTTAAGTTTCTTGGCGCCGGATATTTCATAATCGGCTCGATCTTTTCTGGATCTTTTCCATCTCGATTTACTATCACACCGAGATATTTTGCCTTTTCTTGACAAACACACTTTTCTCTCGGTTCAGAGTAAGACCTGCCTCATCTATTCGCTGGAGCACTTGCTCAAGCCGCTCCAGATGCTCTTCGAATGACTCAGTCGCGACAATGATGTCATCCAAATAACTAAAGGCATACGGCTCAAGCTCTGGTCCAATCACTCGGTCAATGAGTCTTTGATAGGACGCTCCTGCTTGACTTAGTCCGAAAGGCATTCTTTTATACTGAAACAGGCCCATCCAAGGCACAGTAAATGAGGTGATGGGCCTTGATTCCGGCTTCAACGGAATCTGGTGGTATGCGTTGCTCAAGTCAAGCGTAGATATATAACTGGCTGACTGGAGCTTGCGCAGGATGTGATCCATAAATGGCAATGGATAAGCATCTGGCTTAGAAACGGCATTGACTTTTCTAAAGTCTAGGCACATTCTACACTTGCCGCTACTCTTTTTCACCATCACGATTGGACTGGCCCAACTGCTCTCAGATGGCTCAATTATTCCGGCCTCGAGCAACTCCTTGACCTGGCGGTGCATCTCCTCTTCGATCTTTTTAGATACAGGTTAATGCTTTCGCTTAATTGGCCGAGCTGATCCTACATCTATTTTATGCTCCACCCACTTAGTACACCTAAGTATACTCTCTGGAGCCCTAATAGCTCGATCAAGCAACCGTTCAAGCTGCTCTCTCTCAGCTGACTCTACAACATCGATTCCTATGGCTGAAACAGCTGAGACTTGCCTTTCCCTAAGTCGAGCCATTTCGAGATCAACATGCCTGTTTTGATCCTTAAAAACAGTTGATTCTTGCAAGGATCCAAGATTGCCTTAAACAATCTCGTAAAGTTGACTCCGACATAACAGTCAGAGTCCAGCTCGGGCATAATAGCCACCGTTAGATCCTTTTGCGAGACTTGCTCCGCGAGCTATCCTTCATTTCTGCCCTCATAGCCTGCACTTCCTTTAGGATTTGAGCCAAGTCCGGCATACCTCGCGGCGCTTGGCTCACTGTGACTACTTTTGTCTCTGCTTTTCTACTAAAAAAAAATATGGTCTCTTTTAAACAAAAAAAACACGAAAAATCGAAGACATTTTTTTTTCATGATTTTTTTTCTCATAGAAAACGCTGAATAACCCCATCTTTTTTTTCAACCATGAGTGCACTAAATAGTTTTAGTTGAACGACGAATTTTTTAAATTTGTAACAATTAATATTTTCACCCCCGAAATGGCGTTATTCACCCCTTGAGCGGCGAGCAAAATTTCACGTTTCGCATAAAATAGAAAAAAAATCGGATCTTCACGAAAATTGGTATCCCGGGGTTCGGGTTTTTTAGGTCGCTGATTACGATTCTGCCCTCAAAATTTGAAAATTCAAGATGGCGGATCCAATATGGCCGACCAAAAATCCAAAAACTTATTTGAATCGGGTGACATTGGGAACTCGGGGTTTTCGAGGTCGCTGAATACGATTCTGCCCTCAGAATTGGAAAATTCACAATAGCGGAGCCAACATGACGAATCAAAATCTATTTACTTCCGCGTTAACGTTGTTATTTTACTCTTAGCGCAACCCAAAGACAACGACGTGGATGTGGTAAAATTGTGTCTCCTTTGGGGTGCTTGATTATAGTG
>UELU01138213.1:3694-23362 GCA_900490025.1 Megastigmus dorsalis | reverse complement strand
ATTAGACGTGCATGGTTCGTAAACTGCAATGTCAAGCATCTGCACTACTAGGTAGTTCGGATATTCCAATTTCTACAAACTTCGTAAAAGAGAACATCTTGGTTTATACATTTCTCGTAAAATCTGAGTTAAATTTTCAAAATATGCAGGAGAATCCTTTATAACGAAGTTAATTTTAAATTAATTAATTATTTTTCCCCTTTTGAAAAAATAATTATGTCGGTCCGTACTCTATTTATAATTGCATGGTTCTCGAGAAAAAATAATAATGCAATGCTATTAATATTCTTCTAACGCCATCTATTATCCTCCATCTCAATTGGCGATATCAACAAAATGTCAAAACTCCGTATCGTCGGTATTCTCCGTAACCTTAAAAACACTTTTTCCGAGGTCATCGATGACCGGCGTGAAGTTGCCGCACTCGGCTCGCCTCGCGGTAACGTGACGACGACGAACCCAACTGTAACGGTCATTTAAGACCCGTAATTTCGGCAACGACGATGAATAATCAATATTTCTAATATTTATTACGAAACGATGAAATGATTATCGCTAACCAAACACGACTATTTCGACTTATTTTTATCCCGTCTACGAGAATATGGCAGAAATATTTAAAAAAAACATTTATTTCGAAAAATAAATTCTTTATCTTTTGAACCAAAAATTTTACATTAATTCTGGCTACAGCATTGAATTCTTATCGCAACTTAACATCGAATGAGACCTGCAGCACATTTATTTTTCTATCCAGTTACGAAGAAACTTAAGTCAAAAGTGGTGCGTGCTAAGTGTGTCACGCGGTATATATCAAACCGAGATTTGAGGTTCCTCTAAGACACCGATATATTATCTTTACTGCTTTCCAGTCGTCTTCAATTGCATCTAGTTGTCTCCTGGACAAGTAATTGACTGCAAAAGCTATGTCGGGCCTTGTCACATTCGCTAAATATAACACACTTCCTATAGCTTCTCTATACGGTGCCTTGGTTTTTCCTCTTATCTCTTCTAATTTTTTATTTGTCTTTAACTCCCGACTCTTAACCTGTCTCGTTACCATGGGTGATCTTTGAGCATTGCATTCTTTCATATTGAATCTTTCTAGAATCTTTTCTATATACTCTGTTTGTTTTAAACTTATAATTTTGTTCTGTCTATCTCTATTTATTTTCATTCCTAGAGAACTATCCGGTTCTCCCAAGGTTTTCATATTAAATGCAGGACTTAATTTCTTTTTAATCTCTTCCAGCTTGAACTTATCGTTGCCTGCTAATATTATATCATCGACATACAGAATTAATTAAACCATTTTACCATCTTTCCTCCACGTAAATAAACATGGCTCGTTTATGTCCTTTTCCAGTCCTAGTCTTAATGCTTCTTCTGAAAATCTGACATTCCATCGTTTTAGACTTATTCTTAGGCCAAACAAAGCTTTCTACAACTTGCACACTTTTGTTCTTCTAGTTTCAGTGTCATATTCCAAGCCATCTGGAATTTCCATGTAGATTTCTTCTTCTAGTGTTCCGTTGAGAAATGCAGTTTTGACGTCCATTTGTATTACATCTAAATCATATTTATTTGTTACAGCTAACGCTACTCTAATTACTGCTAGTCTGGATACTGGGGCATATGTCTCTTTCAGTTCATACTCGTTTCTATCTTTAAATCCTTAATACGATCCTTAATTAATTTTTAATTACGAGTCTGCCCTTGAACACAGTTTTTCCATTCTCTTCGGTTTTTCTCTTAAACATCCATCTGGAATCTATCATATGTGCCTTTTTGCCATCTTTTGTCATAGTCGGTCTGTCGACGATTTGCCAAACATCGTTTTCTTTCATGGACTTAATTTCTTCGTTATCGCTTCTAGCCATTTGATTTTATCTTCTGATTTCATAGCTTCCACATAGGATGTCGGATCTCTATTAACCGAGGCTAAGAAAATATGACTTTCTTCATCTTCTAAGTAATTGTCATTTTCTTTTCCAGTCCATGTGTAGCTTGTATCTTCTATCATATTTTCTCTATGTACTTGTCTTTCTTCTATGTATTTTTCTCTATTTTCTTTTGTTTTTGCTTCTCTTCTAGGCAGTTTACGTCTTTCTGCATCTAAGATCTCCAGTTCTTTGGTTTTTGCTTTCCTTTTCTTTGGCTTCTCTATCTCTAATTTGTTTTTCTCTGATTTTTCTTCTAATTCATTTATTTCTTCTTGTTTTTCTCCTTCTAATTGATTATAGCCTAACTCTGAATTGTGTATAGATATTTTTATATATTATCTTTTCCTTACATCTAACGTGTCTGGTACGTATGAATTTCTTTGATTGAGGATGCCAAAGTACATAACCAGTAGGCGTGTATCCTACCATCACAGCTTTAATAGCTCTCTCTGAAAAGTTTGTTTCTTTTATTGGAATTTTAGCATACGCTATACATCCAAACCTTCTAATTTTGTCTAAGTGGGTTTTGATTTTAGGAATTATCCTGTTTAATGGTGTGTCAAAGTTTAGCGACTTATGCGGAGTTCTGTTGTATAAATGGACTGCTACTTCTAGTGCTAAGAACCACATACTCTCCGAAAGGCCTGAATCAATCATTAAAGTTCTGATTTTATGTTGTAGTGATTTGTTAAATCTTTCGGCTGTTCCGTTTAGTTCCGGTGTGTGCTGGTGTAAGATTGTTTTATAGATTATTATTTCTAAGAATTTTTCTCCTAAGAATTCTGTTCCATTATCTCTTCTAATGTAGCACACTTTTTCGTCTTTTCCTAGTAAATTTCTAGTCATTACTAGGAACTTCTCGAGACAATGGCCAGCTTCGTTTTTGTGTTGTACAGAGTATGCTTTTGCAAACTTTGTGTAGTGGTCTATGAATACTATTATAAATCTATTTTGTCCTGGAAATGATGCTGGTTTTATTGGTCCCATTGTATCGGTGTGTATTATTTCTAAGGGTTTTGTTGCTCTAGTTCTTTCTTCTAAGAACGATTGTTTTTTCATCTTAGCCAAGATGCATACTTCACAATCCAGTATTGATTTTTCAAATTTTATATTTTTTAATCTTTCGTCTAGTTTTAGCATTCTTCTAAGATAACCTAGGGATACGTGGCCTAGTTTTATGTGCCATAACATTTCCTCATCTATTTTGTTTTCACCTTTGTTTTTGGTTATTCCATTATGATTTGTAAATTCTAAGAATTCTCTTGGTTCCATTTCTTCTTGATTATGTATTTTCCTGTTTAATGTACTTTCATCTAAGTCAATTATTTTGGTTTTCTTGAGTGAGTTCTTTCATTTTCTCCCTCCAAATCTCAGACGGCATTTTATTCTGTTTATCTATGTTTTCTTGTATATTCTTATTTTCCTCTAGGTCTAGAAAGTCCGTTTGAGATTGATTTATAAACTCATCTATAGAAACCAATCTGGCTATTCCTGAGTATTTTTCAAATTCTTTAATCTTATCAATCTTATCTATGTTACATTTTTCCACATCTAAAGATATTAACCAATTGGGTTTTTCATATTTCCCAGTTATATATTCTATACCTGCGTTCTTGTCAAAGATTTTTAATATCTCATCGTCTAAGTATATTCCTAACCCTACCTCTGCGAATCTTCTAAGGGATATTAAGTTATCTGCTATATCTTCTGATGATATAATATTTGTTAATTTAATTATTTTATTATTTTTTGTGTTCGATTTTAAAAATAAATTCCCTTTGCCGTCTATCTCTATATTTATTTATTTATTTATTCATTAACCAGATAATATTACATAATTATACATAGTATACATTGTAACTCCACACAGGAAAATATATTTCCTGTTCGCAGGTCTAGTAATTATTACAAACTTATCAGCTAAAACTACGACTAAAATACTACTATATATATATCTCTTTAAAAAATATATTATTTCCAATACAAAAGCATAAACGCAATAATAAAATTAACAAAAATAAGTATTATTATCATTAATTATGCATTTAATGCCCCTATATAACAATAATAAGTAATTCTTTAATTATATATATTATCCTTAACATGTTTTTTCAACTTCTTCATCATATATTTCTTGTTAATATTTAACATTTTGAGATCATTTGGCAAATTATTAAACATTTTGATCGCATTAATAAAGCTATTCTTATTACTAACACTTCTGTTCATTTTTGGAAGAGGAATAATTTTGTTTCTGGTTCTACTATTTGAATTCATATATGTATTTTTCAAATAGTTGTAATTATATCTTAAAGATTCAAATGTGTGCAGTTGCTTTATTGTCATTGGATTGTTTAGTATATTTAGTTCTATGCCTATCGTATTCCCTATTCTTATTTTCATTACTCCTATATCTATCCTCTTTACTTCTAGTCTTAAAGTTATTAGCTCTATAATCTTTGTTTACTAACCTTCTATTTGTTGGGTTGGCATTTTTATTGGGGCATTCGTTGCCTTGGCGGCTCTTTATTGCTTGGCAGTAGTAACAAAATCACATGCCGTGGGCCGCGAAATGGCAGTCAGTAGCTACGTGACCTGCCGCGTTACGCCTAAAGCATCTTTAATGAATTATTGTTTCTCTTTGTACCAGTGTTGCTTTTGGTCCTCTTTCATCATTCTTCTTTTCGGCTTCTAACTGTAAAAGAAATGATTTGATTTCTTCTAATGTCATTTCTCTATTGTCCGTCTGTCTTCTAATTAAGTTCGCTGACCTAAGGTCTGCATTTACCCCTGATACTGCTTGATAGAAAGCTGACCTCTTTTCCTCATCTGTTAGAGGGACAACCTTTTCACAATTTTCATAATCTCTAATGATATTTTCGAATCTTTCACAAAATTCGTTAACTTTTTCTTTATTATTCATTTTTATTCTATACAGTTGTGTTCTAACAGATGAGGCGGTTACATTAGACTCTATTCTTCTAAATTCTTTAATCTTTAATAATATTTCTTTTGGATCTTTAATATTTAAAATTTTCTTGTGATAATATTCATCAAGGTGGTTGATAATTATGTCTCTAACAATTAAATTTTTCTTGTCTAAATCTTTCCTAGTCATATTTTCGTTTATGTGTATATTATCATCTACTACATCTACTATATCTGCTAAGTCGTTAGCTCTCAGTTCTGAATTTAAATAGTCTAACCATACATTTGACGTCATTTTTTGTGTTAATTTATTCTTTTTACGTTGATTTTAGTTTTCTTACTGTTTGCTTCTAGAGTCTGTCTAAAATTTTTAAATGTCTCATTTAACTCTCCTATAATTCTTAATTGTATGTTCGTATCATTGTTCTCTGTTTCGTCTACCGTATCGTCCATGTCATTTATAGTTTCTTCTATAATTCTAGAAGTGGAATTAGCGTTTGGTGTACTTACTTCTAATCTTCTAATTTGTATTCTCTCTTTTTCAATCAATTTATTAGTTAGCTCCGTCTGCATCCTCAACGTCTTCTGCATACCGGCCAACATTTCCATTGGTTTTTTGTGTCCCCTAGATTGCCTCCAGGACTGACACAATAGACATTTTCGCCCTCAACGTCGGAGGCAATGAGGGAGGCGTATACGATTTATATTCCTCTTCCTGGAGTTGCTCTAGTGTGAGGCTTTGATTTTCTTCTAAATTGATTTGTAAACAATAATCTTTCGTTAGTAATCTTATTTAAATGTTTGGATTTTATGAAGTACATCTATTATTCAATTTTAATCTAACAGATCTGTATCCTAATGTCTCTATTTAATTGTTTACAATTCTAAAAAATTTGCTCTTTAAAATTGTATATTCATATAGACATATACGTATATATATATCTACACATACATATATCTATATAAAACTGTGTGGCTTTAATGTAAAGGAATTTCTGATTACCTTTGAAGTTATGTTCCATTGGCACTCCTTCTCTTTCCGACTCTACAGCCTGTTCTCCTTGTCTCTCCATTCTTAATTATTTGCTTCTAGTTGATCTATAAATAGATACCAAACATTTATTCTACTTCTCTTTTTCTATTTATAACCATTTTCGCTTTTTCCTATATCTAACCTCACTGCAAGTTAGATTAGTCCAAAGCTTAGCCGAAATTCTCGCGTGCACCGAAACCACACTCGTGCTCCCTCCGAACGTGATGTTACTTACTGCAATGATACCAATAGTGTCGGAGGGCCGATCGCACACTCGCACGGTCCCAATAGCACGCAGAGAAAATGGCGGCTTTTCACAAGAGTCTCCTGCACGGCAGTATCCTCAATGTACTGTGAGATGCACACACTTTATGGTTAGATTCACGTTTTATAGATTACAAATGTATCTATATTTATTGTGATTAAAGTACAAAAATAGATTATACTATTTCTTATTTTTCGTGTACAAGTTCTTAGTAATTAATTTCAACTGTATATTCATGTTCATTTTTATACATCTTTTACTTCTATTTAATAAATTTAGCTGATTCTTATTAATCTTAATTTTTGACTTAGTAAATATCTTTAAATTATTACTTCTATTTTTTTAATCAGTCTTTTAACATTTCATCTTTATTTTCTTACACACATCTTATGCAAAAAAAAATTTATTAAATTTTTTTATGCTTAAAACCACTCTTATTTCGTGTAGTTTGCAATATTGAGATATTTCATACTTGCAGAATTTCTAAATTTAATCTAGTATTTCAGATTTGCTTTTTTTTGTTCATTCTACATGTGCACATGAAAACACTTTCTATATATTTAAATTTATACTTTTTTTTTCAATTATAAATATTTATATATATATATCTAAGCTAACTATTCTTCTTAAATTTCTTTTTCCAATATACTTTACTTCTAACAAAAACATATCTTTAACTCAATCTGATCTTTCTCAGCGTTTGCCCATGCCAACATGGCGGCGCGTTATTTTTTCTCAAGTGCCCAAGTATTATATTTATTACTCACGTAATCCTTTACTAACAAGCGTGCTGGGCCTATAACCTGTTAGATTGAATCGAGATTGACGCCAAAGCAAAAGGACACCGTTTGTGAGAGAATAGATTTATTTACGTAACAATATAAAAGTAATCAAATAAGGCACGAGGTGCGATGCGTCCTTCTTGTCGACGAGACGATCGGTGAGAGAGAGAGATGGTGGTGGCGTCAGGCCACGAGAGACGCTTCCCATCTCCACTACACTACCCTACTGGCTCCCTCTCTCCTACGGAGCAAGTACTCTTAGGCGGTGCGTGGGCACGAAGCGCCACAGCCCAACAAAATGTGTGTCGAAGATAATTCACCTCTCTGCATCGAAATTCACATTTGACAATTTTCAATTTTAAATTGTCTCCTGCTAATCGGTGTGTTAGCAGTTTAAATTTCCGACCATGCTCTTCAAGCGAATTAGCGTTTATTACTATGTTGTCTAAATAAACGAATAAGTTTGGTCTTGTAATCCTCTGAGTGTGTTATCCACAAGTCTCTGGAACGTGCTAGGCACATTCTTTAAACCAAAGGACATTCTAACGAACTCATAATGTCCAAAAAATGAGCTTAATACATTCGTATGAGCATTTTGGGATTCCACTTTTATTTGGTGAAATCCCCCTAGTGGAAATTTTTTTATGTGCAGAATTGTTAGAAACTATTACTCACTTTTATGAACTCTTAAGAACTGTTTATAACTGTTTATAACTATTATAAAATGTCGGAATAGAGACGATTTTTAACTGTTGATAGCAGTTTCATACAGTTTCTAACAGTTAATAACATTTATTCACATTTAATAACTTCGAAGACACTTTTAGAACAAAAATATTATTACAGGCGGAATTTATAAATGTAAGTAATTGTAAATAACTATTAATAATTGTTAATAAATGTTACAAATTGTTTATAACTGTTTATATAACAGTTTATAATTGTTATTATTGACTCTATTCCGACATTTTATAATAGTTATAAATAGATATAATTAATTTTTAATAATTATTCACGAAACAAATTTCCACTAGGGCTGGAAGCTAAATTAAATTCTGTATAATACTTAGCACCTCCTACCCAATCGAATATTATATAAAATTGAGTTTTTTATGTTTTCTACGCCTAATTGAAGGTCGATAAATTTTTCATCGTTTAATTGGGTAAAGGTATCGACTTGGGATATAAAAAATTGGTGTTTTATTCCTGGACTTGATCTTTCATCAAGACTTAACCAACCGGGGTCCGATGCTAGTATATCGGAGTAACAATAAATTTCTTCCGAATATATATTTTCACAGCTTAATAGTTCCTCTCTGCAGGAAGTATGAGATGTATTTGATTCTATATCGCCAGGAGTTTCTCTGATTATCTTCTGTTGTGCGAGAAAATGCGAATCATTAGTTTCTGAAAATTGCTCAAAACTTAAAGGAGATCTGAAATCATTAACAATTAATTCTTGATTTTCTATGTCGATTATTGCTCTGGTTTGGTCGAAAGATTCGGCTCCTAGAATTTCTACATTTGCCATGTCTAAGTCTTCGAGTACTACTTGGAATACTGCAGTTGTCCGAAAAGGTTTAATTTCGGTAGAGCCTAAAGTCCGTATTAAGTTAGATTCAATTCCTCTTCAATAGACCCTTTTAGACGAATCTACTGCACATGATTATGATAATAGATTCTTTTCGATCAGATTCGATCAGATCAGTTACAGTGGGCGTTCGTTATCTTTATCATTGGCAAATATCTCTTTACATTTTCCAATTGCATGTTGTTAATTCTACTATTAACTACTGTAAACCTAGGATTGTTATTTTGTTTGATAGTTACAACGTATCCGTTTATTTCCTTTTTTTTTTGTCAATTTTGGATTTACCTGCTAAAAAGAATCCTGATCCTGAAATTTCTCCGAAAGGTATTGGAAAGCTATTTAAGTACGATCAACAATTCTGCTTTAAAACCAGCGATCTTAAAGTAGCTGTACCTTTAATAATATGTGTCTTATTTTTATTTATACACTTTTGATCGAGTATAAAATCAATTTTCAGTATATTGGCTTTCGATCCGGTGTTGAGCATTAAAGTACTAGGTTCTTGATTTTGAATAAACCTAATTGTTATAAATGGTATCAATTTACTTGTGAACCTCAACTCTATGGCATGAGTTCGCACAATAGGTCGTCGATCTGAATCGAGTTCGTCGAGAGCACTTGCTGCCCGCCAGTTCCCTTCACAGCGTTTGCTTGGTGGGAACTCTGACCGTTTCCCGAAACTTGTTGTATTGAGAACTTTAACTTACGGCATTCTTCTATCCGATGACCCTTAATTTTATAGTGGTTGTAGTGAGGTAGACTAAAAGGTTGTTTCTTGAGCTATGCAGCTGCCGTGTGTCCCATGCAATTTCACAATTGAGAGGTCATCTGTGCATGTGCTTCCACTTGTGGGTTTCTTTTGGTTCAGCCCTGTCTTGTTATTTGAAAGCATTAACTAGCCGTGTGGTCTAGTTTACTACAAACTTGACATGTCACAGTTCTAAATGAATCGTTACCGTTTTTGCAGCTGTATGTCCAATTACTTTACAAATTTGACACTTAGCTATTGCATAACATTGGCTAGCGGTATGACCCGATTTGTTGCATACTTGACATGCCATGCTAGTTTCCCCTTTAAGAAAACACCAGTTCTCTGTGTGTCCAGGCTTTTTGCAATAATCACAATTGATCTTATTTCGTGAGGTAGAATCTGATGTTTGATGATCATCCTCTTGGCCAATTTGAGATACGTATTCCTTTTAATCCTTGGCTTCGATTTTGTCGGTCTTTATTCCTAATTAATTTGCAAAGTATTTTCGACAAACACGTTAAGGGGGCAAGCCACTGTTAATCCTGTAAAAAAAAAACATTAATTATTAATATTTAGTAATTACACAGATATTAATATTATAAATTAGGAAATTTTTTCCCCAAAAGACAATACAAATTATGATCATTTAAGCCCACGAAGACTTAATTATCATCACCTCTCAGTTGGATATCCTTTCGCATTCCACTCGTACTCATTTAAGCCCAAAAGCTGCTTCACCGTAAGGTTTTTTAATGAGTTTTTATACAAATGACTTGAAATTTTGTCGAGTTCTTTGAAATATAGTGTACATTAATGTAAGTGTACTAAATTTCTATAAAATTAAAATTTTTTTTTTTTTTTTTTTGGCATTGTTGGCGACTAACTGAGAGGCAGACAACTTGAATGGTTTGTAGGTGCGGAAAGCCAGGAGAGTAAAACACTTAACACATTTTTGCGTTAACATAACTATTTTAATAAACTTAATAAAATACTATTTACAGTGCCAAAAGGTAGGAGAAAAATGAATATGCGTTTAGATAATTTGTGCGTGTTTCGTGTCGAGTTGACGCGGTTGTGGCTCACGAGATACTGACTAACTGTTGCGGTCGACCTATAGCGGACGAATTGTGTATATGTTTCAAATATTATTTGTATGTATGATGTGACCTTTTGAGTATGAAATACGATAGTAGAAGACTTAGACAGTTTTCGGAACAGCGCGCCCGCCTTGGCCAGGAACTGGTGAAATGATGCGCTCCTGCAGCATGATGCTGATCTTCGCTATTGGTCGGGTCTAGCTGGATGATGCAGTCTTGACCTCCACGACTCGAACTACGCCGTCTTGTCCAGGGTGCACAGCAGTGATCCGAGCCAACGGCCATTTGCACGGTGGATAGAGTTCGGAGCGCAGCAGGCAAAGATCGCCCACCTTAACTGGATTTTCTTTATTATGCCATTTTGATCGAGTATGTAGATGCTGAAGATACTCCTGAGACCATCGTTGCCAAAATTGCTCATGCATGTGGCGGAGCATTTGCCATCTGTCCAATCGAGGCACGGCAACGTTAAGCAGTGAAGGCTCGAAAACGGTGAGAGTCGACTCGCCGATCAGAAAATGGCCAGGGGTCAATGAATCTAAATCCTCTGGTTCATCTGAGAGAGGTTGAAGAGGGTGCGAGTTGAGGCACGCTTCAATTTAGGCGAACGGCGTCGTCATTTCTTCGAAGGTTAGAAGAGCTTCCCCAATTACTCTTTTCAGATGAAACTTGACAGACTTGACCGCTGCCTTCCAAAGGACTCCAAAGTGCGGAGCCCCAGGCGGATTGAAGCGCCACTCAGTTCCATCGGCAGCCAGAAGCCGCGCAATTTGGCCATGTTCAGTTCCAGCTTGATTGAACAGGAGCCTGAGTTCTTTGTCAACGCCGATAAAGTTGAGACCACAGACGCTAGTGAGTGAGGCGCAAATACCTCTTCTTGCGGTGAAGCGCTTATAGGCACTCAAAAAGTCACCCTTTTTCTTGAGGTTGAGGAAGGCACGGGACAGCAGATTGACTTCTTTCCTCTGTACTTCAATAAGGTCACTTGCTTCCGACGGCATGACTAATCCGCTTGAAGCGAGAGAGATTCTTGATTGTTTCTATCGTAAGGCGGTGCGATAGACGAAAATGTCTGCGTTCTTTTCGATCCGATGAGTAGTTACTGAGTAATCATCGATTGAAAATCAGTCGATCAGGCCAATCAGCGTAAAGCTACAGCAGCAAGCGGAGCGCGAGGAGAGTGGAGTGGGGCGGCCCGCCGAATGCCTCTCCGTCGCCGGCCGTCGCTGCGCCGTCTCTCGGTCTCTCTCTCCACACCGTCATTCGCTAGTTGTAGGTTCAGCGAAAAATAAAAGGCATGGCAGTCTGACACGAGCACTTGATTGTTGAAAGCTTATAATAAATTCTTTATTTTTAAATACCTTTCAGGACTTCTCGACGATGATACTTAGAGTAGTATAAAACATTGGTATACCATCTAAATAAAAATGTACGTTTTTAAAGGAGTAGTAAATCATAAATACACCGAAATCCGTGTTTAGTCTCAGAAACCGTTCGAAATTCTCATTCATAAATAAATCTGATTTTTTTTGCGAATAGTTCATAAATGAATATCCATTCTTTTTTATTTTAAATTAATGAGATGCCTTATAAAATCTTTTTAATTATTGATAAGCAATTGAAATTTAATCTCTTAATTCGGTACTAATTCATTGATAAACAACGTAATACGTAAACATTATCTAAGTCATTTTACACACTCTTAAATGGACTTATTATAGCTTGACCTCTTCGTCTTGACTTCCGGAATTAATATGATCGATGGCGCAGTTGCAGAAACGGTGCCTTAGCTACCGAATCTTAACGCAAAATGCACAATTTTCTTAGTTTTTCGGGCCAAACGGTAATTTCAATCACTTTAAAATAGGGTTCGGGTTATTATAGCTTATTTTGTTCGTCTTGACATCCTCTACAAGATAGTAGAGTCTGGACCTCCTGAATTGATATTAACTGTTAGTGAAGCTGCAGAATCGGTGTCCTAGCTATGGAATCTTAACGCGAAATACACCATTTTCTTAGTTTTTCGGGCAAAACAGTAATTTTGCATACCTTGAAATAGGCCAATGATAGCTTGATTGGTTCGTATTGACCTCCTCTACAAGATTGAAAAGTCTCAACTTCCGGAATTAATATGAACCGATGGCGCAGTTGCAGAAACGGTGCCTTAGCTACCCAATGTTTTACGCGAAATACACAATTTTCTTAGTTTTTCGGGCCAAATTGTAATTTCAATCACTTTAAAATAAGGTTATTATAGCTTATTTTGTTTGTCTTGATATCCTCTACAAGGTAGAAGAGTCTGGACTTCCTGAATTGATATTAACTGTTAGTGCAGCTGCAGAATCGGTGCCGTAGCTATGGAATCTAAACGAGAAATACACAATTTTCTTAGTTTTTCGGGCAAAACAGTAATTTCACATACTTTTAAATGGGCTTATTATAGATTATTCTCTTCGTCTTGACCTCCTCTACAAGATAGAATAGTCTCACATTCCGGAATTGATATGAACCGATGGTCCAGCTGCAGAAACGGTGCCCTAACTGAGAAATTCACAATTTTGAATGCGATTCCGTAGCTAAGGCACCGTTTCTGCAGCTGCACCATCGGTTCATATTAATTCCGGAAGTTGAGACGAAGAGATCAAGCTAGAATAAGACCATTTAAGAGTGTGTAAAGTGACTCAGATAATGTTTACGTATTACGTTGTTTATCAATGAATTAGAACCGAATTAAGAGATTAAATTTCAATTGCTTACCAATAATTAAAAAGATTTTATAAGGCATCTCATTAATTTAAAATAAAAAAGAATTGATATTCATTTATGAACTAGTCGCAAAAGTTTATCACATTTGTTTAGAATTTCGAACGGTTTCTGTGACTAAACACGGATTTCGGTGTATTTATGATTTACTACTCCTTTAAAAACGTACATTTTTATTTAGATGGTATACCAATGTTTTATACTCTCTTTTATTTTTCGCTGAACCTACGACTAGCGAATGACGGTGTGGACAGAGAGACCAAGAGACGGCGCAGCGACGACCGGCGGCGGAGAGGCACTCGGCGGGCCGCCCCACTCTACTCTCCTCGCGCTCCGCTTGCTGCTGTAGCTTTACGCTGATTGGCCTGATCGACTGATTTTCAATCGATGATTACTCAGTAACTACTTATCGGATCGAAAAGTTTATTAGTGATTTTTTACTTCGAATTTCTCGCTCTATCCGAATCCTTACAGTGTGGTATTCTATTTGTTAACACCCTGTATACATTGAATTTTTCAATAAATTAGTAAACAGTAAAAACTGTAAGAAAATATTGAAAAAAATATTAATAAGATTATTGACAAATACTTTACGCATAAAACGTTTTAATAATTACAAAAGTTTTATGTATAAACTCAAAGCACTATACTGATAATTTAGTGTGAAAGAAGAAAAAGTTTAAGCATTAAATTTTTTTATAATTTTAAAAGTTTTCTTTATAAACTCAAAGCAATAACTGATGATTTCATGTAAAAGAAGAAAAAACTTTACACATAAAAAGTTTTAATAATTAAAAAAGATTTTTATTATTAAAAATTAAAATAAAATGGTTTTATTGCATATATCTGTAAAAGGATGGCCTGTAAAAATTTCTTAAATAAAAATTGAAATAAATAGTTTATGTATATACATAATGTAATATGGGCCTGCTCCATAAGAGTTTTCTAATTGATGTCTTTCATTTCTTCTTGCTCTTCAAGACTCCAATGTACTAGAAAGTGGCCAAAGAATCTTTTTTCTCTCTTCTTTGATCTTCCAAATGACCGCCCTATTAAAAAAATCCAGCTGGAAATCCAGCCTGATCATTTGGATATCCACCTGGATTCATGTGGATTCCATATGGATTGTAGCTGGATATCCAGGATGGATTTCCAGGGGGATTTTTTTATGAATCCAGGTGGATTTCTTGGTGAATAATCAAAATGGATTTTCGGCAAATTCAGATAATTTTCTGAAAAATCTAGTGGACTTTTGCCCAATGCAATGTATATTGATAAGAGCAGTTTTCATGCTTTATAATTTATTGAAATAAATTACGTCACAATAAGAAAAATATACAGTACTGTGTATAGGGATATTTTCAACAAATTATAACATATCTATATAGATTTCGATCTTTTTTATTATTGGCACGTAAAAATGTAACATTTTTTATACAATAATATACAATATAATAGGGAAATTATAAAGTATAATCTACAATATTACATTACTTTTGTTACCAGTTACAGTTATAATATTAGAAAATCATTTCCATAATAATAATTGTAATCTAGTGAACAATTAACGCATCATACAATAAGTTTTTCGTTATTATTCAAAACTGAAATACAAATCATAAAATTTATACAAGAAATACTTCTGATCAATGTTAATTGAAATATTCAGTAGAATTACTTTATAAATTTGAGAAGACTGTTGAGTTGATATGGTTTTTAATCTGATAATCGCAAAGCCAAAGCATTATAAATTTAAAAAACTGTCATTGAACCTAAATCTATAATGCAGAACACTTTTTAAACTCCCAAAATTTCAAACCTTACAACATACAAAGAAGCTATAAAGAACTTACAAATGAGATCAATATATTATTTCCAATAATACATATTAGGAACTGATGAAATATAATAATTGCTAATAACATTCATGTAAATACATAATTTATCAATATTTTTAGTTTTTGTTATCTCAACATTCATGTTTATTCTGCTAACTTGCTTTACGTAGTTTAACTCATCGCTTATAAGATAATCATCACTCACTTCAATTTTCTTGTATAAAGTGTACTCTTTTCCATCTTCCAGATTCACGAGAAATTGCTGAATCTGTATGTACTCGCCATTTTTCAAAACTGCAAATGAATGATCCGATCTATATAATAATTTTTCACTTGATTTGAATACACATTCATCCTTAACCATTTTTCTAGGTAGGGTCTTATTTTTTCTATCGGTAGTTGTAACTGTTCAATAATATTTTCGTTGTTTGGCGCCCTTCCAAAATACAGGTATGCAAACTTAACACTCTTTTCAACGAATCCGTTATCTAAATATTTGACATATTCTAGACACGGTGAATCTTCTTTCATTTCCACGTGTCTCTGTAATATCAAAATACTTTCTTCAAAACACAGATGACGACATACTTGGCTTAAGACACCTTTGGCAGCGTAAAAATTTTGTTTGCTTCTTCCATTTCCTGATTCAAAAACATAGCCAGTATGTGTATACAGCGGACCCCAGTCAGCGACACTCTGGGTTAAATGAAGCAGTTGGTGTACGTTATATGTCATCGTATCGTTTGAATAAAGAAGTTGTGTATTGGCAACGACATTTTTCAACAGAAAATCTGCTCTTTGTAACTCCGTTACGGTGATTTCAGTTTGCAATAGTATATAATACTTCTTCTACTAGCAAAGACCAGTGATTTAAATATTCTTCAAACTCCGGCATTTCTTGTCACATTAATTTCAATACTGGTATACTGTAAAAAAGAATCCAATTGGACCATTCTGCCGCTTTCCAAAACGCTCGATCACTTATACAACGTGACAATCGTACCAGTTGTGTGGGCACTTTGAACTTTTTCAAATATTGATCTATAATTTTTATCTTATTCACAGGAATCAAATAAGTGTTATTGCTTGAAGCAAACCAATAGTTGCTAAATTGTTTGTCTACACCTAGATCAACGCAGTGCATTGAGCATGGAACAAAACCATCAATTATGTCGAAATAATTCAATAGCGGTAGAGGAGTAGCGTTTTTTTACACCAAAAACTGGAGCATTTGATTCATTCGATCTTTGCATCAGTTCAAATGTGGCTTCCGCCGTTCTTCTTTCAGGATATTCGTTCGATATAGGATACTTCATAGAATACCCAGTGTCATGAAGAACACGCGCACCTGGATGCAAGCACCAATTGCACCCATAGTACCTATTAAATTGAACGATGCCTTGCATAGGTGCACATGCGACGGCATCCGCGCAACAGCACAATGCATATAATTGCAGATATTTTGTTTCATTTTTAAGTTGATACTTTATCCCATTTTCTGAAAGTTCATTTATGTAGTCGACAAAAGGACGCAGGAAATATGTAAAATTTGGTTTATCACGCCCAAACCGCAGCGCGCAAGTAATAGTCTTTTTAGAACGAACATTTAGTCGAATTTCATTTACATTAATCTGTACTGGCCACATTGAACACTTAGAGCTTTTAAAAGTTGGCGATCCATCGCTATTGAACGTAACGCTGACATAAGATTCTTTCTGATCGGCCGGCAAGGACGATACGAACTGATTATATTTTCGACCATCGTAAATATCTCGAAAATTAACATTGGCTTCCTTATTTCGTCGAGAAACCACATCAATGTAGTAATCCTCATTACCTTCTATAACATTTCGTATTTCGTTTTCTACATTCAGCATCACGAAATAATCATTATAAGAAGGATCTTTCAAGTCTATATAGTCATGGCACACTTCACAAAATATTGTGCGTTGCCTCTTACCAAATTTTCCAAGGTAGACTTTACACGTAGGGCATACAGCGTGATACTCTCTACCTCCTCCTGGGTTAAATAGCGTATCGACCTGATTACGATTATCTGGAAAAATATTCCTGTTAAGAAACATATTTTGCATCTTAAACATATCTACTATTCCTGTAGTCAATACGTGATACTTTTTACAAAATTTCATAATAGCTAATATCATTTCTATTTTAGTCACGCCCAGTTGTAAGTCCAAAAGCTCGTTATAATCTTCATCGCACATAAGTTCATCCAATTTCTTATATTTAGTTTCTAATATCACATTGTCATTAATTGACTAATCATTGAAATGTTCTTCTTCATCACTACTTTCCATAAAATCGTCCTCTACATCTTGCAGTAAGTAATTCTATAATAAGTAAAACATTATAAGTATCAGTAGAATGATATTAGTTATAATGTTGTGTAGTTTAAAAGTTAAGTATATTAATAATTAATGTTTCAAGATTATCAAAACTTTGGAAGCATGGTTCCCGTGAAAGTTTTCAGTTAATTCGATTTTCAGTTTATTTTGTTATGATTAGCAATATAATAAATATCTCCAAAAAATTATAAACTTTTCTGCTAATTTTTTCACACAGAATAATTTATTTGACAAAAGTGATACACTTAGATAGATTGGACAAAAATTCTTCGAAAACATGCAACAGAAAATTATAAATTATTATAAATCTTGAAAACTTACCAAATTTTGTACGATACTTTCATCTCCATTTCTATGAGATTGATTATTGACATCAGAATAGACATAAGATTGATTGTTGATGTTGGAGTGCGCATAAGATTGATTGTAGAAATTGGAGTATATGTGAGACTGGTCGTTGATATCTGTAAAAATGTTCATGATCAAATTAATATTCAGTTATCAAAGGCATGTTAAAAAGTAGCAGAACAGTCTATGGATACTGCGATTGCAGAGGAACTTGCTGCTTTGGCCGCAGGAAGGAAAAGACTCAGTACTTGTAGAAGTGGATCTTAACATGAAAGCGGATGGCATCTTCGAGATATTTGAAAAGTTTTACGGCAAGCATATTAAATATAAACCTTTGTCCTTAAGAATAGGTTAATTTACAGCTGTCATTGACTGAATTCAAATAGATTAAGGATATATGTGATTTGAAGTATTCAAAGAATATAAAAAATGTCTTGCTTTTTTGTCATTAACATGTGTTAGCAAGTATATTTATAACCATTTATTACCATACACATTCATGCTTCTCAAGTTTAAATACTTGAATTTTAATTTCTGTCAACGATAACTGCCAACCTATTCTATAGTTTATATAAAGTTTATTGTATAATGAAGTTTTCACATACAACCTCATACGTAACATAGTATTATTTGTTCAGTTCATTTTATTTGAAATTAGAAATATGATAATCTAAGTAGACTCAGTTATAAAGTTGATCGACCATAACTTTTGATGAAAACTGAAAATTTTGCTTTTCATCGGTCTTCAGTCAAAATATCAACTCAGAATAAGTATCAACCATTACGATTTCTATAAACTTTCATTTGGGAAAACTATCGAAGGTAGAGGAATTCTCAATACAAAAGTTATATAAGAACTCACAGTCTACTATGGAAATGCTATTCGTTCCAACAGTTCCTCATTAAACATTAAAATTATTACTTATGTCGACTGTACTCTACTATAAACTGGCAAAGATCTTTCTATCGGTCTTACAGTCTAATCAATATTCATGGGCAATCAGATTGCTCTCCTCATTAGTTCCTCATTAGTTCAAGATATGAAAAATGCAATTTGGACTACTTTTTATCAGAAGAGTTTAACCGATGAAAAACCACAGCATAATTTCTGTCCTGGGGGAGAAAACAGCTGATGCACAAAGTATTTATGCTGATTTGACAGTGGATGAATTGTTGGAAAAGTGAAAAGCAGCAGCACTGGAATGGGTGAATTCAATAATTTAAAGACTATGCAAAAAAATCTGAGCAAATATAATTAATTATGCAAACTATTAAGTTATGAAATAAAAAAAATGTACTTTTTAATGTTTCAGAGTACAAGATATTTACGTGCAAATCTGATGCTCTACAAAACCAACTTAATTACCTTAATTGATTTCCTTTGCTTACCTTCTGAATTAAAACGTGCATCACCTGCATTACAATTTGAATTAGAACTTGACCGTTCATTTGAAACAATATTGTTTGGAATACTAGGCACAGATAAGATATCAACATCTAAAAATTAATAAAGTTTTTAAAAATAATGTATATAATATTGTCTATACAGTAAAACATATGTATATATAGTGTTCATAAAAATGATTTAATTTTCAAAAGGATAAAAAGACAAATTATTGTGAAAAAACAATGTGGTTTGGAATCTACCTAATCGCTATAAATCAATACTACCATAATAATATGAAACTTGAAAAAATAAAAAATATACAGGGCGTTCCGATATTGAACGTAAATAAGGGTACTACGAGATAGAGGAGGAAATTCCAAGACATACGTAACTTTTCCGTTTTTCGATTAAACGCCTAAATTTTGAGTTATAGACAATTGAAAATTTAGAAAATCAGCCAATCAGCTCGCGCTGCCGTTACCGCGCCGGCGACAGGGGAGAAAGTGGGCGGAGCTTTCGCGCTACGGCAGAAGTAACAGGCAACGGGAAAGAGAGCGCGCCTAACCTTCCCTGTTC